>JAQHUG010000046.1:10060809-10120715 GCA_028555095.1 Dicrostonyx torquatus | reverse complement strand
TGCCTGGGACTGACTGCTCTCAGGACCCGCTGCCTGCCGCGACTTGTGGGACCTGCAGCATTTTACTTAAACCATGACAGTTAGTCCATTTCCATAATGGCAGAGAGCATGGCAGCGGGTGGGCAGGCAAGACTGGAGCAGTAGCTGAGAGCTCATATCTGACCCACAGGCAGAGGCAGAGAAACTGGGCCTGGTGTGGACTTGGAAACCCCAGCAAGACTCCTAATCCTTCCCAAACAGTTCACTACCTGGGAGCTAAGCTTTCAAATATATGAACCAGTGGGGGCCATTCTTATTCAAACCACCTCAGTCAAGGGGTTGGGGAATTCCGGTAGTCTCTAAGGACTTACACTTTGAAATGAGGCCATTTCAGCAAGCAGTTGGAACTTCTGGAAGTCCTTGTCGCTGCTTAGTTAAAAGCAAACCAGGTGGACAGCCTGGGCCCTCAATACTTTGGGCCTACATTGGGCAGACAGAATGGCAGACAGAAGCCAAAGGGTGGTGAAGATACAGACAACTAGCCATGCCACCCTGGCCCAAAGCTAAAAAGAAAGCCCATGGCCATAGGTGCTTGGCTATTTCCTATCTCACAGCCATTTTGAGCTTGGGGCCGTGCAGAACAGCCTTTGGCTGAAGGCAAAGTGAAACCAGCAGTCACAGAATGTGGTTATTTCTTGGTTTGTCTGAGATGGTGGGGTGTGGTTTTCGTGTCCAGGGCTCACTCACATCATCCTGGCCAGAATGCACTTTTCCACCTCAACGGAAGGAGAAACTGACTCCCCAGCCCTCAAAATGTTTTTAAATAATGGCTTTTTAAAAGTAAATTATTCTAGGTTTTTTATTTATTTTATATGTATGAATGTTTTGCCTGTATGCAGGCTTGTGTGCCACATGCATGTCTGGTGCGCATGGTGGCCAGAAGAGGCTGTCAGATCACCTGAAGCTGGAGTTATGGATAGTTGTGAACCTCTGTGTGAGTGCTGGGAATCACACCCAGGTCCTGAGTCCTCTGTAAGAGCAGCAAGTGCTCTTAACCCCCGCACCATCTCAGTCCTAAAGTAATAGTTCTAACATCTGGTTTCTGGTCAGGCATATAAACAGTTGGGAAGTGACCACTCCATCTACACAATAAAGAAAAACGCTGAGCACACCGAAAATTAGCAGCTTTTGTTAGAGCCATGAAAGAATTGAGGTCTTAGGGTAAACCACTATCCCAAACTCTCGGGACAGACAGGCAAACACAGAGAACCACAGCTTACCCACAGCTGGAACCAGCCTCAGGCTGGAGAGCTTACACTGTAATCAGGAAATTGCTAGACTACACGGACAGTCTTTCCGGTCTTGCTTTAAGACAGGGTCTTACTGCCTTGGAGCCCACAACCCTCCTGCTCTGGCCTCTTAAGTGCTGTCTTACAGGTGGACCTCGCTATGCCTGGTCCTAATATGGATGATACTGAGAAACAACAAGCAGGGAGCTAGGTGTGGTTGTGAAAGACCATAATCCCAGCAGAAGGATCATGGATCCAGGCGAGTCTGGGCTTCACCTGGTGCTGTCTTCATAAAGCCCCTAGGGAAGCTGCTTCTCTTTTCTTTATACGTAAATAATGGATTTTGATAATATTCCCCACTATCTTTCCACTATCCTAGTGGGTAATAATTTTTTGTTTGGTTTGGTTTGGTTTGGTACCCACTGCATTTAATTATGGTTGTTTGCATGAGAATGAGTGAGGGGTTATTTACTCAAACAAGGGCAACTTCCTAGTGGCTGCATCAGTAACATGGGTGTAGTGGTGCATGTCTTTTAACCCCAGCACTCGGGAGGCAGAGGCAGGCATGTCTCTGTGAGTTCAAGACTAGCCTGGTCTACAGAGTGAGTTGTGAGTTCCAGGACAGCCAGAGCTACATAGAAAGACCCTGTTCAAGAAACCAAATAATAGTAATAATAAACAATAATAATAAATAAAAAATGAAGAAGGGGGAGAAGAAACGACTCCTCCCTAGCAACCATAACTTGTTCTAGAGGGGTGGCCTATGAGTCCCTTCCCCATCCGTGACGGGGTGTTGATGGGCCCAGTCTTGTGCAGGTGGAAGCTTGGTCTTTTTATTTTTAAAATTTATTTATTTATTATGTATACAACATTCTGCCTCCATGTATGCCTGCACACCAGAAGAGGGCACCAGACCTCATTACAGATGGTTGTGAGCCACCATGTGGTTGCTGGGAATTGAACTCAGGACCTCTGGAAGAACAACCAGCACTCTTAACCACTGAGCCATCTCTCCAGCCCTATTTTTATTTTTTTATATTTATTTATTTATTTTGAGACAGGGCTTTTCTGTAGCTTTGGAGCCTATCCTGGAACTAGCTCTTGTAGATCAGGCTGGCCTTGAACTCAGAGATCCACCTGCCTCTGCCTCCCGAGTGCTGGGATTGGATTAAAGGCTTGTGCCATCACTGCCTGGCAGAAGTTTGGTCTTAAGACGGTTCATGCGTCCTACCTTCAGAAGCCCTGGTAATGATGTTACAATCATTGGGATCCTTTACCTAAACAGAAATAGTGGATGGGCAAGACAAGCTTAGCCAGTGCTGGTGTTTGACAGCTTTTGTTTCCCCCAGTGAATGGCAGCAGTGAGCCATTGCAGTGGGGGAGTAGGCGCTCTCACAGTGGCGCCCTCTAGTGGAGTGCTTGTGCGGCCTCGGGCAGACAGACACTGACTCTGTAAGCATTATAACTCTTTGAGGTTTTTCTATTGTTTTATCTCATGCATATGTGTGTTCTGTGTACCGTATATTATACCTGTTGCCCTTAGGGGCCAGAAAGAGTTGGATCCCCTGAACTGGAGTTACTGCTGGAATCAAACCCCAGTCCTCTGGAAGAGCAGCCAGTGCTCTTGACTGGTGAGCCATCTCTCCAGCCCCACATTAGAGCTCTTGTGTGGGCCTAGGAAATTGGGCTTTCCCCGCCATTGGCTGCAGCAGGCATTGCAATCGCAGGCAGGCCTAAGTCTAGAACTCCTGAGTCATTCATTGCAGCAGTGGTCCAGCTCCCAGGCTGGGAATATCTGAGACCCTTCGCCCTCAGGCTTGGCAGTTCTCCAGAGCCTGCAGTGTCTCTCCTCCGACTCCTGCCAGCCAGCCTTTTATCCTTCTTCAGCCTCAGCTCTCTGCCATCTCGCCTCCCACTGTTCCCCTCGCCCCTGCCCTGGCCTTGATCTTGGGCTCTTGCTCACTCAGCTGCAGCTGTCCCTCTGCCAGCTCTGTTGTTTCTTTCTTCTTTGAAAATTATTTCATTTCTAACTGTGTGTCTATGCACAATAAGTATGGGTGCCTGTGGAGGCTGGAGGCATCAGATCCCCCTGGAGCTGAGGTTACAGGAGGCTGTGAGCTGCCCAGTGTGGGTTCTGGGAATCCAAACCAGGTCCTGTGTAGAAACAGTACACACTCCAATCCCCGAGCCATCACTCCAGCCCATCGCACTACTGCCAACCCTCCCTCACCAGCGGTCTTTTGTAGAGCCTGATGTTGCAAAGCCAGGGGTCATATCCCAGGAGAATGCCTCTAAGCCACTTCACTGAATCTAAGCAGCCTGTGAATACAGTCAGAAAAGGGCCTTGGACCAATCATAGCACACGCCATGTGCAGATGAAGGTTAGTGTTTGAATGAAACACTTCTTGCATGTAAATCCTAGCCTTGCCTCTTTAGCATCAGTCACAGCAGCGTAGTGTCTCTGTCCCCCAGGCTACTAAGGGAAGTCCCCCCCCTTCTGACCTCAGGTAGACATTGTTGCAGGGTCATCAAGAGTTCACGAAGGCTTGTTAGAGTACAAGGTGTCTGGAGTCAACTGTTTGAAACATTCTTGCCAGAGGCTGCGCTGTCAGGAGCTAAAGCAACCACCTGCTGTTGTTCGGTAGTTTTTTTCAGGATACCCATGGAACATTCAGAATGCTGGTAGAAGGCAGGCTCACTGTCTGACTGATGGGCCTGTTAAAAATAGATTATTAGTAGTAGTATTTTGCTATTATTTAAAAAAAATTGTTCATGGTGTTTTGCCTGTGGATCTGTCTGTGCACAATATTCATGCAGTCTTCTCAAAGGCCAGAAGAGGGCGTTGGATATCTTAGGACCAGAGTTTTAGACTGTTGCAAGCCATTATGTGTGTACTGGGAATTGAACCTGGGTCGTTTTGGAAGAGCAGCCAGTGCTTTTACCTGTTGAGCCATCTCTCCAACCCCTGACAGTCCTTTTGCTCAAGGCAGCCGGGGCAGCAACAGAGAGTCCAAGCTGCCAGCTAAGGAGTCACATGTTGCCCTCCCCCATCTTTGCTTATTTACAGGAACATGAGCACCAGGAGAGTCTTCAGGAATGACATCATTGATATAAATAGTGGTTTTAACAGATTTTAACAGTACTTAACACCTGCCCAGAGTGCCAGGGATAGGAAGGTCTCCTTCTTCTGTCTCCATGGTTGCTACAGTAAAGCAAAAAACTGAGTGTCTTCAACATGGGAGTCCTTTCAAAATAGCAGTTTTAAAATAGGCAAGCTCCTTCTGTTCTTTTAATACTTCCACAATGGAAACCATTTTACAGACTCCAGCCACCTTCTGGTCTCACCGTAGGGTTAGGAATAGAGAGAAAAGCCCAAGAAGTACTGGAAAGGTCACCGCCTCAGGCACACTTACTAATGCAGACTCACAAAGCTATGCCTATGCCTGCTTCATCAGTGCCTAGGAATGTTTGGGCATGCTCAGTGATGAAGCTGTTTGTGCCCGTGCTCTTATGTGTGGCTAGTTTCTGTTTCTGATTCCGTCTCTTCAGCATCTACCTAGGTAGCTTAGCATCTTCCTGACAGGCAGTCAGAATGATGTCAGTAGCAGCAGGCAGGAGCATGGCCGTTTCTAATCAAGGGGCCCGTTAGACTGACAGGGTTTTTCTTCAGGCTATCTGGACGTCCCTTCATTTCTCCAGAACCTGGGAGAGGTGAGGATGTAGAGGAAGTCAAAAGTTCAGGGGGTCCTGAAGAAATCAGGGTGGAGGTGCTACTGATGGCAAGTGGCCAAGAGAGGAGATAAGGTTCTATTTTGGAGCTGTGGGGCTTTGCACATCAGCGGTACATTCCAGGAGATGATCTTCTGTCAGGCAGGCAGGGCTAAGGTTAGGAGATGGAATGGCAGACATTGCTTCAGATGCCTAAGGTTACAGAGACAATGTCCCGAAGAAAAGGGACCATATATATAAAGGGTGTGAAAGAGAGACCAGCAACAGGGACCTCTCTATTGCACACGCACACACAGTGCAGATGCAGGCAACAGAGAGGTGTCCCTGTGCAAAGTCAAGCCTCCCCTGGGCACCACCTTTGCTTGCAAGGGCAGGCCCTGTGCCAACAGCCTTTGAGGGGAAACACACTCTGCTCCCCAGAGAGCAAACTCAGGCCATAAACTTCTCCCAGTGGCAAACTCAGTGGAGCCCGTCTCTAAAGGCTCCCCCCAGCCTCTGTGTCTAGGGGGCTGGGAGTTTTCTCTATTCCCGACTAAGGCGTTGGCAGAGCCTGTTTTGTGTCAGGGTGGAGGGCTACTCTCACATTGCTCTCCCGAAGTCACTGTGAGCCAAGTGAGCCCTGGGAAGAAACTGTCCAGACCTGAGGCGAGACGTGGCCTTCTGGAAGTGGTCACCGCTGGACAGTGTCCTGAAGCCTATGGACACAGGCAGAGAAAGGGCCTCTCCTGACAAAGATTTTCTGCTTGGCTAAACTACATTCATGCCCCTGGGCCTTCTTGGCCCTGGTGGTCACCTCCATGTGTCCAGTTTTAGCAAAGAACCTGCAAAGTCAGTTTGGTCACAGCCCCCGCTGCTCATGCCTGACGAGGTTCCTCCCCTCTCCCTCTACCACGTGATGTCTGGCCGGCCACTCTGGCATGCCTTCAGCAGAAACTCTGGACAGTTAATTTATCCAGAATTCCCCTACTCTGGTGTCTTCTCTCAGTTCTTTTCCATACCCCGATGCTGCCTTTGGCTCCTTGACCACGCTGTCTGGGGTCAAGCACCATCTTTGTCCCCGTTACAAAATCCATGGTTGTGGTTCCAGAATAAAATCTGTCTCACTATGCTTTAGTGGCTGTCAGTGAAGAAGGTTGGTTGGTTTTTATTTGTTTGTTTGTTTGAGTCAGGGTTTTTCTCTGTAGCCTATGCTGTTCTCAAACTCGAGCAATCCGCCTGCCTTAGCTTCCCTGCTCAACTTGTCCACATTTTTTTTTTTTAGAAGGGGGACCAGGAGGACAAGGTCTGGCAGGGCTCTCTTGTCCCGTGGTGGTGGCCACAGACACAGGAATCCTCTGTGGATTACTGAAGCTCTTTCCATCTAGATAACCCGGCCAGAGCTGCTCCATTGTCTCAGGCATGGCCTGGGTTCTCTGACCTTGGCGCTCCAGGCCCTCCGTGACTGTCCAGAGAGTGCTAGGTTCCTGAGGAGTTAGTGATCACCTGACATTTGGGGTGGGAAGGCAGTGATATTCTGTTCCTTACAGCACATGGTCAAAATGAAGTCAAGCCTCAAATTTGTGTTGATCTTTCTTAAATGTTGGCTAACGCTACTGTTGGTGTCCACTGGGGCATTGGCTAAGCTGATGGACCACTTAGCTACAGGACAGGCCTGGTCAGATTTTATTGGCTCAAAAAAGATGCTGTAGGCTGACCATGCAGATCCTGGTTTCTGACTTCCTGAGTTTATACATGACCATTTGATTGGAGGTAGGGGTCCATGGGAACCTTCTTCCCGCATGTACAGCCCCAGATGAATGGCTAAGGGCCAGGGCCCTGTCTGTATATGACCTCTTATTCTGCTTTCTGTTTGAAAGGGCCTCACTAGGTAGCCTTAACTGACCTGGAACTTACAATGTAGGCCTGATGCCTTGAACTCCCAGAGATCCACCTGCCTCTGCCTCCTGAGTGCTGGAACTGAAGGTGCACACCTTATGCACAGCCTATCTCTTTTTGCTCAGCATAGTGCCCTTTGGGTTCCCAAACAACTGAGGGCAGCACTTCCAGCCTAGGGTCAACATGTCACAGGCTGTCTTAACTTCCAGCCTTGTAGCAACAGCTTTGACTCTTTTTTTAATTTTTTATTGATTTTTCTCTGCTTCCCTCCCTGCCTCTCCCCACCACCAACCCTTTCCCAAGGTCCCCATGCTCCCAGTGTACTCAGGAGATCTTGTCTTTTTCTACTTCCCCAGCTTTGACTCTTGATAGGAGCAGCTCATCACTAAATTCTATTGTGTCGTCATCGTGGGTCAGGGTTCACACAGAGCTATGGCTTCTAGGACTCCGTTACCTGGAGAGGAGACAGGAGTACTCACTCAGACCCACGTCATCTGCTTGTTTGATTGACTGTGGCATGATGTCAGACAGTGGATGTGTTTATTCTCGCTGTAGCAGTGGTGGCAGCAGCCAGCCTGCCTCGGCCCCCAAGGCCGTCACCTGCTGCCAGGTGCCTTTCCACCGTCAGCTGTGCCACACACCGCACCCCTTGAAAGTGCCAGTCCATTACAGTCCCTGCTCTGGCTTCTCTAGTTCCTCCTGCTTTCCCGTCTGTCTGTCTGCCTGCCTCTCTCATGTCCCCACTCACAGATGCCTTCCACTCTTTCACTCCCTGACACTAAACCTCTTGCAGTAGCTGTAGCGTGGGCTATGCTCACTCAGTGGTATACCTTGGCAGGGCCCACTGAAAAGTACCCACTTCACCTTTTTAAAAAATCATTACAGGATGTATCCAATACAGGATGAACCAGAGTCAGATGACCCCAGACAGGCCACAGAGGAGGAGGCTGCAGGGGTTGGATGGGAGATGTCTGGAGGTTGTAAAATGCTGATGTCTTCATTTGTAGCCTCTGGGTATGTGAGAGTCACAGAAATTCCCAAGTGCAGGGAGTGGCTTCACCGTGGGCTCTGCTCTGCCGGTTTATTAGTCAGAAACATACCTCAACACCTGGCCCCCTACTCTGGGATTCCTCTGCACAAATATCAACACAGACATTCCCAGGGGCTGGGGGAGGAGCCACACCTTGGTTACAGAGCCTATAATCCGATGGGCTGATCTGAACTGCGATTGTGGAGAGCTGGAGCCAAATTATCTCGAGCTATCTTTAGCCTAGAGAGCCCCTTGCTGTCTGTCCATCTCTGTGTGTGACCTGACATCCTTGTGACTATTTAGGTCAATCATTTTTGGAATGTGTTAACAGAACACCAGCTTCCACCAACCAAAGGCTAAGAAAGTCGTCAGATATCCAAGGTGAAAGGAGGCTCTTCTGTCTGTCTGTCCAGCCAGAAACTGCTCCCTGGTTATATCTGGGGGAAAAATTGCTGAAAATGGAGTCTTTATTGCAGAGCCAGGAGTCCAGACTGGCTTATTATGGCGGAACAAGGAAGAAAGGGCAACAGTGTGTGTGGTAGGGGTGGACACCAAAGCGTATCCACAGAGAAAAGAGCACCATCACCAGCCATTGGGTGCCACTAAAGTGTGGTCCAGTCTCCTTGACAGATGAGGAAACAAAACCGTAGAGAGGGTGAGGCCATACATGTACACAGTGCGGGGAGGGTATGCCTGCTTCTTCACCCTGGCCACACCTCCAGCTATCGGTCTAGAAGTTTCCACAAGTTTCACTGCACATGTGGGCTACTTCTTCTGTCTCCACAGCACCCTGGCCCCTCTGTCTCCTTGTGCAGTGAAATCAGAGCCTGACGAATTAGTGCCGGGTGGGGTCCCATTCTGTGGCGGTTGGTCTGGGTTGGAGGGCCTTTGAGCAGCCTGTGGAGCAGCCTTGACAGCGTGAGGCTGTGAGTGGCCCACGCCTGCTGGAGCAAGCAGCATGTGGGGTCACATATTTCTCATACTAGGGCAACAATCTAAGAGTCTGGGTCCCCCTGAACCAGCGGTGTTAATTCAGCTAAAGAAGGAATGTATGGAGAGAAACTGGGTGGGAGCAAGGCAGGAGCTGAGACCCAGGAGCTCAAGGGGTCTCAGCATACGATCAAAGAACCCAAAAACATCAGGGCCCCAGTCTCCACTGACTGGGCCTTTATTTAGGGAGCAGCTTGTGTTGTGCACCCCAGTCAGCCTGGTGAGCACTGACCCCAGAGTCCCTTTGCCACCATGCCTTTCCCTGGCTCGTGAAGGCCCTGGAAGGGTGAATCACTAGGCCATGTTGATAACGCAAAACAAAATCTGTCAATCCAGAAAACCTTTCCACAGAAGTAGACAGAATAATCATGAAACACTCTATAATCCTCGTCTCTGACAACACAGAAGAGATGAAAGGCAGACATCTGGCCTCTGCATGCAGCCAGGGATAGCCTACTCCATCTACTCTATGGAGAGATACGAGAACCAGATGTCACACGCAGTGAATCCTGAGTCCCCCTCAGGATCGGGCTATCTGGGTTTGCTAATTGCCTTTATTCAAAGGAAAAAAAATAAGCTCCTATCTTCAAGACTGGGAATGCAAGCACAGCCAGGCGCCTGCTGAAGTCCAGCCTGTGCCTTCCCAGGGAAGCTGGGGAGATAAGGGTACTGTCTCCCGTGGTGATGACATGTCAAATGGGGCCCCCAGGTCATTAGGAAACAGTCCTAGGCTGTGACTCGGGAAAGAGGCTTATTTAACTTTCAGACAAATTTATATAACTAGAAGTCAAAAAAGATCCGAGAGTTACAAGATTTCTAAGTAAATGCCCTAGTAGAAGACGGGGCAATGCCTATCCTTCCTTTAGGCTCTGGGGGACTAACTTGTTCTTATTTTGTTTATTTTAAAAATTTTAATATGTATTATTTTATTTATGAGTGTGTGTTTTACTTGGATGTATGTCTGTGCACCACATGTGTGTCTGGTGCTTGCAGAGGTCAGAAGAGGACATCAGATCTCCAGGAACTGGAACTGTAGGCAGATATCAGCCACCATGTAGGTAGGTATTATTTCATATTTTTTTATTTATGCCCTGGAAATGCTGAAACATACATGGGCAGTCCATATATGATGGCTCTGTTGAACTTGTCCATATTGGGTTTCATGGTCTAAGTTGATGAGGACAACTGACCAGATTTCTTCCTCAAGAAGGCACCAGATCTCATTACAGATGGTTGTGAGCTACCATGTGGTTTTGGGAACTGATGCCTGATCTTCCAAAAGTCCTGAGCTCAATTCCCAGCAACCACATGGCTGGCCTGGAACTTACTCTGTAGACCAGGCTGGCCCCAAATTCATAGAGATCCACCTCTGCCTCCCTTTAATCCCTCTGCAGGGATTAAAGGTGTGCACCACCACACCCAGCCGATTTTTAGCTGACACACAATAGTTGTTGGCATGTTTGGAGTGCCTTGTCATGTTTCTTTATAGCCATATATGTAACTGAAACGGAATAAATGTATCTGTCTCCTCAAACATCCATCTCTTGTCTTTTGTAAAGCCATCCAATGTCTGCCCTTCCAGAGGGTCCGTTATTATCTGTAGCCACCTTCCTGGGCCACGGCACATCTGAGCTGTTTCTCCTGTGAAGTGAATGTAGCAGCCACTTCCTTCTACCCCCTCCCCACGACTGTCTCAGTTCAACTGCTATGAGATCAACTTTAACTTTTTCTTATTTTAACAAGAATTGTCTTCTAGATGTCTCTGCTTCTACCCCTTAAAAATGATATTAGGCACTCTGCTACACAGCCAGGCCCTGCCCTGAAGGCCGAGATGAGACCAACACCTGTTTTTAGGGAACCACATTGTAGGACAAAGAGGCTCCCATGGACCTTTGCATCCAGGTCTGCTGGGGTGCTGGACATGTGGGGGGGGGTCCTCTCTTGGGGACTGTGGACTCTGAATTTCCTGTGACCCTCCCCCCGCCTGTGGGAGTAAACAACTTGTTTTCCTAAGCTTGCGGCTGCTCTGAGAAAACAACTTGTTTTGCAGCTGCTCTGAGCACGAGACCTCAGGAGTTCCTGATGGCAGGGGAGTGGTTTCTGGTGGGCTTGCAGCTGAGAGTTAGGGTGCGGCCATTAGTCAAGGAGACCCTATATAAACTGTCCTGGTACACAATAAAGGGGCATTCTTGGCTGCCTGTGTGTATGTGTTTCAATCTCCAGACCCTTGCCGGGCTCACGAAATGTACCATAGCACGTAGCGCGTAAAGCAGGCTTTGTGCTACAGTCCTCTAAAAGAGGAGGAGCAACCAGGCAGGCAGTGGTGTAACACACATTTAATCCCATTTAATCCCAGCACTCAGGAGGCAGAGACAGGTAGATCTCTGTGAGTTCGAGGCCAGCCTGGTCTACAAGAGCTAGTTCCAGGACAGAGAAACCCTGTCTCGAAAAACAAAAAACAAAAAAAGAGGAGGAGCAGGAGATGACTGGAGTCCCTCCAAGGAGATGGGGAAACTGATGCTGTTGTAGAAATAAGGGCAAGAAGCTTGGGTGTCTCTATGTAGGGCTCTGGGGTAAGATGGGTTGGGAGGATCCAGAGGACCAAGGGCTTCTGGGGCATCTGGAATGTTTACCCTGGGTTAGAATATGGTGTCTTCAGAGCAATGCGGCTTCCGGGATGTCGGGGACCGTCGCCCCAACATAGAAACTGGTGCTTTACCCTAACTATGTTCTCGGAGGCGCGTGGAAGAATCAGACTCTTTACACCATCTTCGTTCAAAGGCAGCTCAGGACTTTTTGTCCTTATAGCATGACCTGTTTATTCTCCCCCAAGCTCTGAATGCTCTACCAACCTGAATCCTCCTCCACCCTCAGGAATTCTCTATTCACATTCTTTTTCCGGGGACACCACACCTCTCAGCCACATCTGCATACCTCACCAGCTTTGGAGCCAGCAACTTCTTCCTGGGCAATCTACAAGTCAAAGAAGGCCAGAGCCAAGCCTTTCACCTTTTGTCTTTCTAAATTGCTAGCTTTCCAGCTACCAAGCTGTATTCAAGCCATGGCCATCGCCAGGCTGGCTGATATTAGAGCCCACACTGGGGTGTCTAGGAGGCAGCAGGACCAGAAGAGGAGAATTTGTATGTAACCTTCGGGAAGGACTCCCAAGAGAGCCTCAGGAAAAACTGGGGTGCAGGGTAATAAGTGGTAGGAATATATACAGAGGCCTCTTTTCAAGCCATGCAGAACTATGGGTATAGAATGTGGGCTTCTGAGGCCCTGCTGCATTGCTTGGGCCTGCTTTCCAGTAGAAGCTGCTGCTTCGCAATGGCAGGTGGTACCCAGGTGTGTGTGTACAACCTTGGATGCCATTGCTCAGAAATTTCTGCCTGGTTTTGTTTGTTTTTTATTTTTTTGAGACAGGGTCTCATTGTGTAGCCCTGGCTGTCCTGGAACTCATTCTGTAGACCAGGCTGACCTCGAACTCACAGGTCCAACTACATCTGCCTCCTGAGTGCTGGGATTAAAGGCCTGCACCACCACCGCTGACTTTTGAGACAGTCTTTCAGTTGTTCTGTTACTCACCAATCAGCCTAGCTTGGCTGGTGTCAGAGACCAGATTTCAAAAAACAAAAACAAAAACAAAAAACCACTACTAACCAGGGTAGGGCCATGGGGACTAGAAAATAGCAAAGAGAACGAATATGTGAGTGGAAATAATAAACAGAAACATAGGACAGCACCAGGAGGGAGTTCCAGTGAGTACTGAAATCTGCCTGCATTTAATTTCCATTTGCTTAAATACCCCGGCCCCAAAAGGTAGGAGTAAGATAAAAAAACTGCATTGACGTGATACAAGGAAATGAACACACCAGTTGAAGGTTGTGGGCTACATTCTTAAACATTCTGTTGCTAGAACAAGACAAGTCATGCTCACACCCTAGACCTAAACATTCTGTAGGCAAACCACTCCCTGGGTGGAATCCATTGTTATCTCCCTAAGGGAGTAGGAACTTAGTGGTAGTAGGATCTTAGACTTTTGTTTGGGATAGAAACATTGCTTCTCGGGCTGGAGAGATGGCTCAGTGGTTAAGAGCGTTGCCTGCTCTTCCAAAGGTCCTGAGTTCAATTCCTGGCATCCACATAGTGGCTCACAACCATCTGTAATGAGGTCTGGTGCCCTCTTCTGGCCTGCAGACATACACACAGACAGAATATTGTATACATAATAAATAAATAAATATCTAAAAAGAAAAAAAAAAGAAACATTGCTTCTCTATCCCTGAAATATAGGTCTGGATATTAGCCACACCTGTTAATAATAACCTCTGACCAAATCTAGGTGGGACCTTTGTTTGAGGTAGAAACAGACAATAACCTTGAAGGAATAGGACTAACCTCCAGCTCTCTGACCTTCAGACAAGGTGGAAATAGTTGCACATTTTTCAGGCCTCCACAGGCTGGTCAGTGAGCTTTGGGAACCCACCTGCCTCTGACTCTGCAGAGCACAAGTGGGTACAAGCATTCACTACCATATTCAGCTTTTCCCCAGAGGTTCTGGGGCTTCTAAGCTCCTTGTGCTCACACAGTAACTGAGCTCTCTCTAGCCCATTAAAAGACACCCCCCCTCCCAACCAGGTGCAAAGCAGGCCCTTGACTCAAATACAAAACAAAAACCTCGAAAAGTTTCTGTACCCCGATATTGGGTCTCTCTGCAGATGTAATAAATCAAATCAGACCAAACGGGCAAAGCAATTCCAGGGTGGTCTGAGGGAAGAGGAGAAACTACCAGGGAGAACCAAGTGGCAGATGGGGGCAAACCATCCTTTAAGTAGCCTGTAGGCGTGGTCTTGAGCATCTCAGTGGAGGAGCCACCAATGGCCGGCTTTCTCAGGGGCAGGATCTGGAATGGGAGGAACGGGGCTGGGGGCCGCGTCCCAACACACCTGGCAAAGATTTATTTGCTCTTCTACAGGGAGCTGAGGAGCTATTAGAACTAGTGTGAGGGCAAGCTGAAGGAGCTCCACATGTGCGGACAATCAGGAAAGCGGAGATGAATCTGCTCAACAGATGAAAGGCTGGCTTCTCTCCCAGAGCGGAAGGGCAAATCGCCTGCACTCTGCTGCCTTCGTTTTCATATCCGCAGATGAAAATCACGGTTCGGCGGCTAGTTCCTCAAAGCTACAATGTGAAATCCTCAAAGACAATGAAAAGTGCAAAGACCCCATCCAATCTCAGGTTCTTTTTCTGAAAGAGGGTTCTGCCATGTGGCCCAGGCTGACATTGATTCATGATCCCCCTCCCTGCCTTCTGGGTGCTGGGATAAGAGTCATTCACCATGGTCACACCTGGCCTCTGTGACCTGTCTTCCACACTCACTCCCGTAGAGGTGTGGGTTACAAATATTTCTTGCTCTATGGAACCCTCTTGTAAACCGGTCACAGCGTCAGGACAGCTGGATCTGTCTGTCCTGTCCCTGCTGGCATGCAGTGAAATGGGCTGCACTGGCCTCTGGGTGAAAATGCAGCAAAGTCTGTGGTTTTTATGACCACTTTTCTTTCTTTCTTTCTTTTAAAATTTTCTCAATTGGTGATTATGACCACTTTTTTTTAAAAAAATTATTTATTTTTTGTACAGAGTGTCTTGCTTGCATGTATGTCTGTGTAAGAGTGTTGGATCCCCTGTAACTAGAACTACAGACAGTTATGAGTTATGTGGGTGTTGAGAATTGAACCTGGGTCCTCCGAAAGAACAGTCAGTGCTCTTACCTGCTGAGCTATCTCTCTAGCCATTATGGCCACTTATAAGTCATAGAAATGGCTACAATTGTTTTAAATCTCAAGTCTCTATTTAATTAAATAGAGATAGAAGCCAGTGTTGAAAACTTCTCTAGGTAAAAAGGCCTTTTCTCTCCCACTCTCTCCTACCTTCGCCTTCAGGAAGAGACAGCATAAAAGCTCTCCCCCCCCGCCCCGTGTGTGTGTGTGTGTGTGTGTGTGTGTGTGTGTGTCCCTCTGCCTCCTCTTCTCCTCCCCTCCCCTCCCCCTTCTCCCCTCTCCCTCTCTTCCCTTTCCATCTCTCCCCCTCCTTCTCTCCCTCCCTCTCTCTCCCTCTTCCCTCTTTGCCTTCCCCTTTCCTCTCCCTCCCCTGTTCTCCCCTCCACCGCACCCCACCCGCACCCATACCCCCCACCCCCACCAGCTCCAGGCTGAGCCCCATTGCAGGCTTGGAGGGAGGGTAGCAGAGAAACTGCTGCTCAGCTCTGGTTTATGAGCAGTCACTGGTTTCCTGTCTCTCCCTCAGGTACTTAATGGAATCACCTGCTTCTGCAACCTGTGGTTCTGGCAGAGAGGGGAGAATAGGGGGCACTAGCAGTTCTGTAGGGGCAGTCATCTCCCTAGTCTCCAGCTAGATGATCCGGGAACAAAGTCCTTGATATGAGGCAGGAGGCCAGTTTCTAGCAGTGCCTGTGAATGGCTCTGCCTCCAGTGTCCATGTGCCACCATGTCATAGTCTCCTGTACTTCCAGTCTGACTGTGATCCACCCTCCCCTCCAGTGTCCATGTGCCACCATGTCATAGTCTCCTGTACTTCCAGTCTGACTGTGATCCACCCTCCCCTCCAGTGTCCATGTCTTCCTATACTTCAAATATGATCGTAACACCTGCCCCTTCTCTCCTCTCCTCTCCCTCTCTTTCCCTAGGGGAAAGGGATCCTTACTGGGAATGAAATACAGGACATGAACATGCTAGGCAAGGCACCTACCACTGAGCCATCCCTCTAGTTCTCTTTTTAAATAGGTTCCTCTGTGGCTTTCCCACAGGGCCCCATAGCAAGCACATCAAGAGGAGACTGAGCAATGGGCCTGTTAGTGTAGAGAGGGAGGCTATGTGGTTGAGGGTCCCTGGAACTGCATCCGCTAACTGAGCTGTTGGGCAGAAAGTCTGCTGAGTGTCCAGCAAGGGGTTTCTTCTTGCCCCAGACCTCAAGAGCTGGGCTGCCCACTTGTGGCTCATTCCTGGGCCTCATGGAGGTTGTGTACATCCCATTTCCTCTCCTGGAGTTCAGCAGTGGGCAGAATAATGGTTCATATTTACTTGATAGTGTGGGGTGAATCAAGGTGGGATCTCATGGGGTCCCATGTCCTCTGCCTGGTCCACCCCATCCCGTATGTGATAGTCAAGCCAACACATCAGTTCTAGTCCAGCCACAGAGTTTATTGAGGTGACCCCAGCCTGCCTCTACTCCTCTTTCTCATCCCCATGGGTGATGATATAGCAGAGGGACTTGTAGTCGATGTTGCCTGCCAGGTCCATGGGTGTCAGGGCAAACAGCTGCTCCACCTGTAGGAGGTACCACGCAGAGATGCGGCCTAACGATGCCCTCTCTCAAGAGCGGTGCTTTGGGACTCAGCCTTTTCAACCCCAAACTGCAGTCAGATGTTTTTGTCTGTTGGTGAACAGACTAGGAAGTGGGTCCAAATTGGGGAGGGGTCAAAGGCTCACCTGACCACAAAGACCAGCCCGCCCTCTTCTGAGTCTGCGGCCTCCCTCTGGGTCTTAACAGAGGTAGTGTCTCTTCTGGGAAGATCCTGCCACCCCCTTGGCTTACACCACATAGGATCTGGGTTCTGAACCCTGTGGGCACTGGATCATGAGGCCTTCCCTGTGCTAGGGTGTGCAATGCCAGGAACAGGTGCTGATGGGGCCAGGTGTCTCACCTCAGCAGGAGAGAACTTGTCTGCCTGGGTCAGGAGAAGCTGCTTGAACCTGAGGAAAGAGAAGGCTGGAGCTGGGAGGGAGAGTGTGAGGACCCAGCGGAGGACCGGTCACCTGACCAGAGGACCTGCCTTACCGCCCTCTTGTTTCCCTGTGGTGCCCACCCTGGGGGGGGGGATGAAGGATCCTCACTTACTCATCCTTGTTCACCACCCCCTGGCCACTGGGGTCAAACATTCGGAAAGCGCTCAGAATGGCTTCCTCAGGGTCTGTCCCTGGGGGTGGAGGCAGCCAGTGAATTGTCAGAGTCCCAGGCTCTAGCCCCACCCAGGAAGAACCCACACTATGAGGGAGCTAGGCTCTTTCCTGGAGGGTGTTAATGGACGCAACAGTGATGGGACCTGAAACCCCACAAAGTAAGGAATCAAAAGGGTTGGCTGGCCTGGCTGGGAGATCAGAATCGGGCTTTGGAACCAGACATTTTCTCAGCCCAAGTCAGCCCAGGATGCCCCACATACTCTGTGTCTACCATGGCCAGTCAGGGGCCACAAGTTTCAGGGGAGTTCAGGTGAACCTTACACGGGGTTCAAGGGTCAGGTGAGGTCAGGAGATGCTGACTCACCGTTGAGTTTCTCCCCGAACAGCGAGAGGAAGACAGTGAAGTTGATGGGGCCCTTCCCTTCCTGCAGCATGGCTTCCAGCTCCTCCTCTGGGACACTTACCCGCCCTGTGAGGATAAGACATAAGGTGTCCGGGCAGTGAGGGGAGAGGCAGGAGGCAACTCTAGCTGTGGGACCGGTGGGGGAGGTAAGGGATGGGAATGTGTGAGTAGACTAAGGGAATGTAAGGAGGCTATGTGTCCTCACTCTGAGCAGGCCCCTGAGGAGGCTGAGATGGGCCCCTGGGAGGTGGGCCCCTGCATCCACTCACCGAGTTGGGAGTAGGTCTCCTTCAGGTCCGACTTGCAGATGATGCCATCGCGATTCTGGTCAATGCAGCTGAAGGCCTGTGAGGAGAGCCTTCAGGAGGGGGCTACTACCCCTTCTCTTCCAGGGAAGGCAGAGGGAAGGGAGAGCCTTGGGTGTGAGGAGCAAGGTTGGAGAGAGGAGCCCTGACCCTCAGAGAAGAGAGGTGTGGAGTGAGAGGCTGCTGGAGGTACGGTACTCACTTCTTTGAATTCCTGAATCTGGGCTTGTTCGAACATTGAGAAGACATTGGAAGAGCCACGTTGGGCCTGCTTGGTGGCTGCAGCCTTGCCCCGGGTCCCAGCCTTCCTGCTGGCCTGTAATACTGATGGTGACAGGGGGCCCCTAGCCGGTTCTCCAAAGTCCCCCCTCCCTATCACTTGTCGCCCCAGGGCACAGCCAGGAGTGCCAGGCTGAAGGGCCTTTCTCTAGTCCTAGAGATCACTTCCCTGAACCCTTCTGCAGAGCAGAGGCTGGTCTCCTGTTCCCCGCCAAGCACTTACCATGATCTGCAGTGGTCTGGCTGTGTGATCTTGTCACTGGACTCTTTATGTCTCAGCCTTATCACCCAGAGGCCCAAATAAGGAGAGGAATGGGTGACGGGGCTAAACTTGGAAGCCCCCACTGGTAAAGGAAGACAAGGGCCCCAAGCAGATCCCATTCACACTCCTGGTGACCTTCAAGCTCCCAAGTGTAACATCCTAGGATCCATCAGCCCTTGTGACCAGGCTTTTCCCTGGGCAGAGAAGCTTTTACTGCCTCTAGTCATGTTGAAGGGTGTCCGTGACCCCTCGTCTACCATCCCTCCTGCGAGCCCAGGCTGGCCCTTCACTAGCATCATCCTCACTCTTTGGACTTAGGATGCAGTGCATGTTCCGAGGATGGTCAATGGCCTGAATCCTCTGGGTTGGATGAAGACCCTGAGCTCTGGCCTGCCGCCCAGCTGACAACAGACAGACAGCAGTTCTGAGCAGGCTGTGAGCGTCACAGAGCCATTTGCTTGGTTTGGGGTAACTCGGGAGTGACAGACCCACGACTGTTCTCCTCGTGGTCACACCTGTGCTGGTGTTTGAGCCTGCCCTGCTTGTACCCACCCTCTCTGGAGTCTTGTTCATTAAGCTCCATCTCAACTTCACCCCTCCCCACTTCAGAAAGCTCACTCTGACATTCCCAGCTGAGAGCTGTCACCTAATCCTGAACACATGTCTGGAATCCAGAGGACCTGGCACAGGGCAGGCCTGTGTGAGGTTGTTGTTGTGGGGGGGGGGTTTGGAGCACAGGGCCTCCCCAGGTTTCCTGTGAAAGTGGCTCACGGAGTCCATCTACTGGTTCTGAATTTCAGACTAAGGGGGCTCCCATTTCAAGCAGTAACACTGTCAACTTCTTGAGGACCCTAGCCTGGCAGAAGAGTGGGAGAAGCAAGACAAGTTTGGGGCTGCATGAATAGGCTGGGTTCAGTGTTCATCCTCACCCCAAGTTGTCTGTGGGTTGGGAGAATGTGGGTCCCCCCACTTAGGCTCCAAGTCCCACCCACACTCCTTCAGTTTGTGGTAGGGTTGCTATGTAGCCAGGGCTAGCCTGGATTCCAAGCCTGACCAGCACACATGGCTTGAAGGCCTCCTTTTACATGAGAAATTTATTTTATTTTTTTAAAAGGGGTTATGGAATCTTTTGCTTTTTTAAGATTTATTTATTTATTATATATACAACATTCTGCTTCTATGTATGCCTGCACACCAGAAGAGGGCGCCAGATCTAATTACAGATGATTGTGAGCCATCATGTGGTTGCTGGGAACTGAATTCAGGACCTTTGGAAGAGCAGCCAGTGCTCTTAACCACTGAGCCATCTCTCCAGCCCTACATGAGAATTTTATAACGAATGCCTCCTTTGCTATCTGAAAATGAAATTCACTCGTTTGAACTAGATGTGCAAAGAGAGACTTTAAAAAATCAGTACACTGACTCAGATTCCAGGTTTCCTGAGACATGAAAGACGATGACAAAAAATGGAGAGCTATATCTGTTCACATATGAGTGCTTTCCTCTGATAGTGGCAGAAGCAAATGCTTGTGTCAGTTCAAGAAAGTGGAGATGGTCTGGAGCATTCTACATGAAAACTGCCAGAAAGTCAAGATCTCAAGGAAGATGGGACTTTCCCCCAAATCACCAATTTCGTGGGTTCTCTTTTCTTTCTTTCTTTCTTTCTTTCTTTCTTTCTTTCTTTCTTTCTTTCTTTCTTCTTTTTTTCTGAACGAAACAGAGGACAGTTGCTTTTGGCCTCTTGGGTAGTTCCATTGAGAATAACTGTGCACTAAGATCCCACGAGTCTGTGCTTACCTGCAGGTATGTTTGTGCTGCGGAGAAAAGGCGTTAGGCCCTTTGTGATTTCAGAGTCCTCTGCAGGGACCTTGGAAATCTGTGACATCACCTAACCCTGGCCCTTACTCACTGCTGCTTCCTCCGTGGTTCTGAGGAGACAGAATGCTGCTGAGACCAACCCCCACCCCAACCAGAGCAGCATCGGGCCTGGCATTCCCACAGTCTGTCTTTCTCGTGCTGTAGGGGCAACCGGGGGCTATCCAGTGCCCGAGTGTCCCCATGTCACCTCATTCCCGTTCCTAAGGCCTACCTCTCACACTCCCCTGGGCATAGCGTCTGGAGGGCACAACAAATTCTGAGACACAACCCAGTTTAGGGAGTACCTATGCACACCAGAGATGCTTCTTTGTATATTATCACCACCATCCTTACAACCCTTAGCACAGAGGTCAAAGAGCAATAGACAGGCCATGTTTAAGTGTTTTTAAATATTTAATTAAAAACTCCCCCACAGTCCCAGGTTGGTATAGAGAGGGTGGAATGGTATTTGGGGAGGACGAGGAAGAGGGGCCTGTGAGGTCTCTTAGAGGGATACTTTGTCCTTCTGAATCAGGGATGTGAGAGTTGAAGATGCCATCCTGCTTGAAGGAGGGGGCGCTCCCAATTGTGCAAGAGAGGCCTCCCCTTTCTGGTCCCCTTAGGGTAGAAACTCCGGGGCTCTGTCCTCCGGCATCTCCTGGGAGGGTTCATTCCTGAACCGTAGGTCACTATGGGGCAGAGGTATATGAAGGAAACAGTCTCTTTGGGGTGCTTGTGGCCTGGAAAGTCCCCTCAATGCAGCTGGACAGTCAGTCTTCCATGACTCCCCAGCCTCTTTGGTCCCAGGCAAGAAAACATCCAGGCTGGGTGATCAGCAGCCCTTGCTCTCCTGGGAGCCTAGGTCTGGTCTGGCCAAGCTGTTGGAGCTACCTCTCCGGTGCAGGGTGTGTTCCCAGGGAAGTCAGACCATTGCAAGGTTCAGGAGGCACTCCCCTGGGAGGCCAGGCCCACTGTTGTGAGAGGGCAAGAAGTTTGAAAATGCAAGTCCTGAGTGTGTAAGGCCTTTCTCTGTAGTTGATTCTAACAAGAAAGGCTTTGGTGCCTCCGGTCCTTTCCTCCTCCCAGCCCCCTGCCCCCTGCCCCAGGCTGAGAGCCCTAGGGCTGTTCCACTTAACTGACTCTGTAGAAACGCCTGCTCAGCTTGCAGGGGCCTCTCCCCATTTTCTAGGGGTAGCAGCTGAATAGATCTCCTGCCCCGGTGGGCTGGGAGCACCTGTGGGGTGTGGAGTCCCCATGGAGCCCAGGTCCCTGTCCTTGTGGCCTGGATTTCACTGGCCCAGCATGCAGGCCTTCTTGCAGGCCACCGCAGAGACCAGGGCTGCTCCCCTGCCGCTGCCCTCCTCTGATTCGATGAAGGTGATTTCGCAGTTGGGTGTCAGCCTGCGCACACTGGCGTGGAACCGCTCCTTGAAGCTGAATAGGAGGAGAATAGGGCTGCTATTTCTCCTCCCACCTTTTAGACTTCACCCTTGCCACCCATCCATTTACGGACTGCAGCATCCTCAGCATCCAGGCCTAAGAGGAGCCTGGAAGGAGGGCTCTCAAATGTCTGCAGCTGAGAGCCACGCCCTTTGAGCCTCCCTTTATTGGTTGGACCCAGGAGCTAGGGTGGAAACTGACCTAGGGTGCAACTTGTACACAGAGCCATCCACGCCCACCGTGATGCGCATCACGTCTTCACTGCGGCTTTCGCGCATGCGATTTATGACTCCCGCTAGTCCTGCTGAGCACATGTGGGCGGCACGCGTGGACACGCTCTCACAAGCACGGCGCACAATGTCGCAGTCGGTGACAGAGGGCCGAAGCCCCAGAGTGCTCAGGATGTTGTGGATCTGCTTGCGGTCTCCAGAGTCGCTGCGAGCAGGATGGGGAGGGAAGTCACTGAGGGTCCTGGAGGAATGGGAATGATGCTCCCTTTTCCTCTCTTCCCTCTCCCCGCCCCCGCTGCCCCGCCCAGCAGTCGTTTGGTCAGCGCTGGATTCTCTTTATAGTGAGGGTGACAATGCCACAGTCTCCAGGCTGTGGCATGGATGAAGTTGAGACAGTGGCGCTGGGTAGTGGGGAGTGTGTGAAAAACACTGCCCGTCAGCAGGCAGGTCTCCGCTTGACTAGGGGTCAGAGGCCACGGGGACGCTATGCCAGGTTCCATGTCTTCCTATGTCCCTGACCTAATAATACTCTGCTTCCCCTAGAACCCTGGTCCATTCCTCTGTCCCCATCCCATTCCTCCTCCTCCCAGACCCTGCCCCTGGTCCTGCCTCCTCCAGTCACCTCTCCACCTGCGACACAAAACGGGTCTCGAAGGCACCACGTGTGCGCAGCTGCTCCGAGGCTTCTCCACGGAAGAGAAGATTCTCGTCCACTAGCTTGAGCAGTACAAGTCGTACCAGCTCGCCCATGTACTTTCCACCAATGAGCTTTTCGTACCTGGATACAAAGCAGTCGGTTATGCCAGCTGGCCCTCGGGAAATCCCCACAGGTCCCATTCCGGTTAGGAGGTGACCACGTGGGGCGCTGTGATCGCTTTTCTCATTCCCACCCCAGAGCCATTATCCAAGGTCCTTGCCCTCGTGCACCTCCCCCCCCCCCCGGTTTGTACACAGAGGATTCAGAAACCTCAGGTTCTAGGAACGTTCGCATTTTAAACCCAGTTGAGGAAGCACATTTGGCCATCACTGGTCTGGTGGGGACAGAACTGAGAAGCCACTGTGAGCCATCAGAAACCTTACTGATGATGGCAGGCCTTGTCTGAGCACACAGCCTGGGACTTTAGTCCTTCCTCAACCATGTGAAGGGATGCCATTCTCATTGGCTCACAGGGTTGGTGCCCAACAGGGCACATAGCAGCCTAGTATATTTTTGCCTAATGTGTGAGCCTCCCTATCTTCATCTTGAAACCCAACAGCTATTAATGAGCTAACAGAGGCCTGTGAGGGTCTGAGATGAAACCCATTAAGGAGTTAACATGAGAACAGTACCATGTAGGTGGCTAGCCTGTGGTAGGCAGAATTCCTTTTATTTATTTTTGAGACAGTGTCTCACTGTGTACACATGGCTATCCTGGCACTTGCTATGTAGGCCTGGCTGGCCTGGAACACAAAGAGATGCGTCTCTGCCTCTCTAGTGCTGAGATTAAAGGAGTGTGCCATACTACGTGGCAATAGCCGTGATTCAAGACGAGCTCTGTTCAGCTGATTCCCAAGACATGTCTGCCAGTTTACAGTATCCCCCCCCACATGCTAATATTCGTTTTGTGGGACTGGCATGCATATGTACTTTGGGGGATTCTGGTTTAAAGCAGATGAACCTTGCAGGTCTTTCAGAGCTGTCTCTGGTGGGAGGCTACCCATAAAAGTGGAGAGGCCGGACTTTATACTAGCCGCATGACACCTCCACACCTCACAGGGACAGCTTGTGACTGAACTGAAGAAAAGAGCTAGTTCGGGGCTGGAGAGATGGCTCAGCAGTTAAGAGCACTGCCTGCTCTTCCAAAGGTCCTGAGTTCAATTCCCAGCAACCACATGGTGGTTCACAACCATCTGTAAAGAGATCTGGTGCCCTCTTCTGGCCTGCAGGCATACATGCAGGCAGAGTACTAAGAATACAGTACACATAATAAAATAAATAAATCTTTAAAAAAAAAAAGAAAAGAAAAGAGCTAGTTCACAGAGGGATCATCGATTTGCTTCTCCCCTGAGCTCTTTATAAACGAGCTACCATTGTGACCCAGCTATGGCGTGCCAGGCAAGAGCAGCCCCAGGGGTGGGCTAGGAGGGCAGGGCATCCTTACAGTTGCTGACCGGGGTTCGCTGAGCTCTCGTCCACCATTCGGTCGTACTCCAGCAGGAACTCATCCAGCTCGCCTGAGTCCCCGAAGGCACCCCACTCCGTGTTGACACACATGCGCCCCTCATCCCCTTCTACCAGCTCCACATTCTGCATCTCCTCCATGTAGCAGGCGTTGCAGCCAGTGCCTGCAGGGATGGGGCACAGAAGGTGATAAGAACCAGGAAGGAAGCTGGAAGGCTGGAGCGGCTGTGTAGTAAAGATGGGCCAGTCTGTGGGTAGCCCTCTAACAAGGATGCATCCTCACTCCTTACCTGGGTAGTCAGGGGCAGAGAGAAAAGGTGTGCCAATGTGGTTTGACAACTGGAAATAGGTGTTAGGTGTCGTTTTATTTATTTTTTTAATTAAAAATTTAAAAAATATGAGTGTTTTGTTTGCACGTAGGTTTGTGCACCACAAACATGCCTGCCTGGTGCCCATAGAAGCCAGAAGATGGTATAGACTCCCTGGAACTAGAGTTACAGACAGTTATGAGCCATCATGCGGGTACTGGGAATTGAACCCAGATCCTCTGGAAGAGCAACAAGTGCTCTTAACTGCTCAGCCATCCTTCCAGTCCCTTGTTGCCTAGTACTTTGTAGGCACATCTTTTTTGTTGTTGTTGTTTGTTTGTTTTTGTTTTTCGAGACAGGATTTCTCTGTAGCTTTGGAACCTATCCTGGAACTCACTCCATAGACCAGGCTGGCTTTAAACTCTAGAGATCCGCCTGCCTCTGCCTCCTAAGTGCTGGGATTAAAGGCGTGTGCCACCACCACCTGACTGAATTTCCTCAATTTTTTGTTCAATCTTGGTGTTAGGAATATTTCTTAAGACAAGCCTCTCCACTGACGCAAATAATTCCAATCATACCAAATTAGACCGAATAAAGGATGCCTATGTTTAATGCAGCGCTCCCGGGTGGCACCAGGAAAGCATGGTAGTGGGGGAGGGGGGCATGCAAAACCCAGAGACCATGTGTTCCTTTTCTGGGTGGCAGCCTAAATAGCCTGTGGGAGTGGTCCTGACCCTCCCTGGGGAGGGTCACTGCTTGGTGGGCTTTCCCCTGAGGTGGAGTCCAGACCAAGGCGACTCCCAGGGGAGGGGGCTTAGGATGGATGCCAGGGGCTGGAGTGATACTTACAATCACTTGGTAATTATCATGAATATGATTTTAAATACTGAGCAGTCACCATGTATGTCTGTGGATAAATATGAGTGATGGGTTACCACAAGGTAGCCATCACTTTGGATCACACCATAGGAGGTGGTGTCTCCAGGCAGAGCCGCTGTGGCTTGGCCTGGGTTAAGTGAGGTGTCTTGGGAACCCCAGGAGGAATTATGGAGGACACAGCTAGGGGAACATAAAGGGAAGCACAGCCAGAGACATCTGGAGAGAGAACTTTTCACTAAAAAGGTAAGATAGAAAATAGATAATAGCAAACAGAAGGGAGATGCAGTGGGGTCAGGCTAGAGCAGGGGTTCTCAACCTGTGGGTTGGGGCAGGGGTCACCTAAGACCATTGGAAATATCAGGTATTTACATTACGATTCACAGCAGTAGCAAAGCTACTGTTATAAAGTAGCAATGAAAATAATGTTATGGTTGGGGGGTCACCACAACTTGAACTATACAAAAGGGTCACAGCATTTGGAAGGTTGAGAACCACTGGACTAGAGTGTAAAAGTATATACACACACCTGGATATGGTGGTCCACACCTTTCATCCCAGTACTCAGGAGGCAGAGACAGGAGGATCTCTGTGAGTTCAAGACCTGGTCTAATAATGAGTTCCAGGACAGCCGGAGTTACATAGTGAGACTCGGTCTCAAAACAACAACAAGCCAGGTGGTGGTGGCGCACATCTTTAATCTAAGCACTTGAGAGGCAGAAACAGGCGCATCTCTGTGAGTTCAAGGCCAGCCTGGAGAGTGAGTTCCAGGACAGATAAGACTGTTACACAGAGAAACCCTGTCTCAAAAACCAAACCAAACCAAAACCAAACAAATTATGTATGTATATTATATACATGTATATAGTATATATAATATATACATGTATGTGTACATATATTACAAATTATATATGTGTGTGCACCTATGATGTTTTATATATGCATATATAAAAATGAATATATTATTCAGGGGACAAGTATAAGCACAAATGAGTACCTCTAAATACAAACACATGGTATTGGAGATCTGTCTCTGAAGGGTCTGTAACATAGGGTTTTCTGTGTAATCAGGGTCCAGATTGTCCAAACAAACATCCCTACACCTGCGTGCACAGCAAATAACTGATTTGGTTGACACACTCACTGCTTCGGAAGACCACAGGAACTTTTGAGACTGGGGGGTGGAGGAGGGTTGGTGTTGAGTTCCCATCCCTGGTTAGGAGCTGAGAGCTATGGCTTCTTTGTCTGCAATGGCCTCCCCTCCAAGAGTAGGTTTAGGGTCTGGCAGTTCAGAGAGTCAGTGCTGGGCCCCATGTCAGGGGCAGGGCCAGGATGGCATAGGGCCAACTAGCAGCATGGATGAGGCCACTTTTGCTGATTTTCTTCCACTTGGACAAATTTGTCCAGTATGGTCAATTTACTAGACAAAGTGGTTTAATTACATCCAGATAGGCAGGGCGGGTGTTCAGCTGGCAGGCCACCTGATGCCCTGATGCTGCAAGCATCGAAACACTTCCCATCAACACACAGTTCCTGCAACACCACATCCCCAAAGCCACCTGGCTCAGGGGACAGGCCTCCCTGACTGGCCCTAGCTGTTTGTGCTCCGACATAGACTGCTAAGCCTCCCCCTGCCCCCGTGCAGCTGGGAAGGGTTACAGGGAACAAGCCCTTACCCACAATCATGCCGACCTCACACCGGTGGTCTTCATAGTAGCAAGAAATCATCGTGGCTACTGTGTCATTCACCATTGCCACCACATCCATCTCGAAGTCCTGCCGAGAAGTACAGAGACTATGAGAATGGAGCTGAGGAGAGGGCCCTGTGAGGTAGGAGTAGGGGCCCAGGACAACTCCTCAGGCAGGCCAAGGTGTTCTCACCCCTCTCCTCTTGATAGCATCCCGGAGAAGTCCCACAATGTTGTTCCCTTCAGCTCCGGAGGCCTTGAAGCCCTTAGTCCAGTTGAGCAGGATGCCCTGGAGGAGCAGGAAGGCATTATGGCTGCTGATGTGGCAAGGGAGCTGTGGCCTTCAACCAGCCAGACCGTAGGTCCATGACACCCCCATCTCCTACTTCACATTTGAGGAAGTAGGCTCACACAGCTTTGAGAAGTATTGGGAACAGTTCTCTCTCTCTCTCTCTCTCTCTCTCTCTCTCTCTCTCTCTCTCTCACACACACACACACACACACACACACACACACACACACACACACTCAGAGGAACCCAGAACCTTGAGAATTTGGGGTAAATGCTCTGTGGTTAAGCTGTATCCTTCAGCATAAGAATGTTAGGCAGCAAAGCTCAGGACTGTGATTCTGAAGTAGAGGAAGGACAGGCAGGTCCCTGCGAGAACGGTGCCGAATAACATCGGGGTTCCTCTCTTACAGTGAATCCTGCTTCACATGAAGGTCTCACATGAGGCTTTCTCTGTGGAGCTTGGGGCTTAGAAAACTACTGGAGGTGTGGGTTTGGCTGTTGCTTTTGCCCCTTGGGATAAGAGCTGCTTTCATCTCTGACACAGAGGTTGTAGCGATTTGTTTTGACTGTCAACTTGACTTTATGTAGCATCACCTGGAAGGGAGTCTCAGTAAGGGATTGTCTAGATTAAGCTGTTTTATGGACAGTAATCTTGATTACAGTGAAGCGCCTGCCTCTGTGACTCCCCTGCTATGGTACACTCTAACCTGGAACTGTGTGAGCTAAATTAAGCCCTTTCTTCCCTAATGTCAGAGTGATTTATCATAGCAACTATAAAGGAAACTAAAGCAGAGATTGTGTGTGTGTGTGCGATGTAACTTATAAGTTTCCCAGTGGGATAGATTCTCAGACCCTTTGCACTTCTGATTTAGCGAGAAGCGGTGAGGTGTCTTTGTACTATGTGGTGAGCTGGGGCCCCAGTCTTAAGGGCATTTGCCACCTCCCACTTGCTTAACCTGTTTCTTTAGCTGTAGTGGGGTGACCAGCGTGTCCCCTGAGAGGTAAAAATCAGCTGAGGTTGTGGCTGTTTTCAAAGCTTTACAGATAGGAAGTGACAGGGCCCACAACTGAAATCTCTCCTAAGCTTGAGACCTTTTACAGCCTGGGCTGGGAAAGCAGTGTGAGCAGAATTCTCCCTGGGTGTGTTTCCATCCGTTCACCCCCTCCCCGCACGCCCTCCTGGCTCACCTTGTCTATGTCTTCGTGCCTCACAGGGAAGGAGAAGGTGAAGCCCAGGGGTAGTTTCTTGTGCTTCATCTGATGTTTGTCCAGGAAGTCAGAGATGCACTCGGAGATGTAGTCAAAGAGCTAGGAGTTGCAGCAGAGTGGCATCGGATCAGGGCTGGGACAGCAGCAGTTCTCCCTAGGGACTGTGCCAGAGTGTCCCTTGGAGGTGTTAAGACATTTGACCCCAGAGGCTGCAACTGTATGCTGGACCTGTCTACAGTCCGTTTCTCATCAGGACTCAGGCCCTGTGCCTCCCAAATGGAGAACCCTGCAGGCTCTTGCCTGGCTGCCCCCTCTTGTAATGGTTTTGGCTTTGTCCCTGGGAATGGCGGGGGATCTGGCTTAGCCCATGACTCCTTCTATTTCTAGGTCCCCTGTGTGAGTTTTCCTCTTGCTTAGGGGATCCTTGCTGCTTGGGCAAACTGTGTGACTCTTGCTATGCCTCTTGGCATATACCTGTTGGTGGTGTTAGTGATGGCCTGTGAGGAAGGTTGGGTTTTGAGAACTGCAGAATGCAGGAGGCTGGGCGAGCATGGTTCCCGGCTGCTCAGTCCTAAGCTTTGTTTTTCCTCTGGGAAACTGGACAGAAGCTGGGTTTTTCTCCTGCTCCTGACCTCTCTTCAGTCCCTTCTTGTTCTGAGCAGAATGGAATTGGGACTTGGGACACTTTAGCCCCTGAGCCACCTTCTTGGGTCTCTCTCTCTCTGAAGCTAGGTGGCTGGCCCACCATCTCTCCTGCTCTTGGAACCCTTCCATCATCTCCTGAGATCCCGGGGGACCTTGACTCCTAGCCCAGTCCCTCAAGCTGCTCACCATCTCTGCGGTGCCCGTCATGGCGTCCTCGGGGATGGAGTACATCTGGTGTTTGGTCTTCACACTCCACTGCCCTGCATCCCCTTCTCCCACCTTCACCAGCATCACCCTGAAGTTGGTTCCTCCCAGGTCTAAGGAGAGAAAGTCTCCAACTTCTGCAGGCGAAGGGAGAGATGTTCATCCTCGTTGCCTATCTGACAGGAGGGATAGGTATGGAAACCCCAGACATTGTGGATGTGGAGAAGCTAGCCTAGACACTGGGGGTGGGGCAATGGTAGAGCAAGCTGTGGAAGGGTCAAAGGTGAACTAGGGAATATCAATGGCAAAACCCTGCCTTAGCTAAAGGCAGCCAGAACCCAGAGAGCTACACAGAGACCCAGAGTAATGGACTACACTCTAGTTAAGGAGGAAGCCAGTTCTCCTGAGGATTGATAGCTCCAGACTGAACCTGAGCACCCCATGGCTTCAGGCAACTGGACAAAGACCTATCCAGTGACTTAGGGATGCCATCATTTGCCTAGGGGGTCCTGTCTAGGGCCAGATGATCCCTGTGGTACCTGAGCCTTCTGGGGTGGAACGCACGTAGGTGGGCAACATCTTTACACTGGCCTCCTCGTGGGTCTCCAGTCTCAGGCCACGATCCATCTCCTTCTGCATCCGCCTCATCACCTTCTTCAGGTCTTCCTCCCGCAGCTGGAACTCTGCCAGGATCTGCTCTACCTATACAGGGAGGGGATGGGAGCCATTGTGGCTGTCACCAGGAGCCTCCACACACCAAGGGTCTCTTTTTTGTTTTCTCACCCCAGATACAGGATGGTCCACATCTTAGACTATTTACCATAGTTTATTTCAAATATTCCAAGACCAGCCTCTCAATAATTAGGCTGGGTACTCTGGAGGAGTGAACAGCATTGAGTTGGGTAGCCTTGCAGCACAATGCCTCATGCCTCCTATTGCCCCAAGACTTTGGATGAGGGGAGGAAAATGATCTAAATAGGACTTTGGTGAGGTGGGACTGGAGGACTGGAGAAAAAAAGAGCCAGTTTTTTTTTTTCTTACTGCAAGACTTTATGGAGTGAATGGGCCAGTATGTACAGGTAGCCAAGACTAGAGCAGCTGGAGGACCCAAGCACCAAGCAAGGGTCTGGCTAACTAAGCACGGCCATCCACAGTGTGCAGGCTTGACGCCCAGAAGGAGGAAGCTCTCAGTATCAACACAGACCTGTGTACAAGAAGCTCAGAACCAGCGCTGCTCTTCCTGCATGTGGATGGCCCAGATGTGGGTTCCCCCTCCATGTACTGGCATGAGGATAGCTGGAGCCTGCAGGTGGGCAGCTGTGTAACCATTTGCTTTGTACAACACCCGAGCTCATGCTAATTCTCAGTAAATTCTACAAGTCTAGGAAAGAGACAAAGGAGGCCGAGGGGGTTGCTTTGGGGATATCCTGAATTGCTGGGCACAACACAAATTCTTCCACAGAGAGCTGAGTACATCCAGAGGCCTTCTCTGCAGAGCTGACGGCAGAAAAGACTGGCCACACGCTCACTCATGCCCAGCTGGTGCAGGCTTGACTTCTCGCTTGACACACAGCTGTTCAAAGGGACCCAGTGGCCGGCTGGGTGTGAGCACTCAGGAAGGCACCCAAGGACAGGCCAGGAGCGTTGACATGTACCTCTAATCCCTGTGCTCGGGAGACAGAGGCAGGAAACCCTGTCACAAAAACCAAGCCAAACAAAGAACAACTGAAGGGACCCAATTATAAGATGCCTGTGACCTGTGGTTTCATAATACATGCAGGGCTGATCTTAACCCTCAGGCCCTGTTGGGCTCCTTCCTGCCTCTCTGTCCAGTCGGTTCTTCTCGGTGACTAGAGGCTAGACTCAGTTAGGGTTAGGGTTAGGGTTATGATTGCCTTCGGGTTAAAATTCCTCATGAAAGGAGCCCACACTTCAGGCTGGGTCCCTGAAGAGTATTAGGGCTAGGGAGTTGGCCCAGGGTGAGTGGGTGGTGTGTGGCTGGACTACGTGGTTGATGAGGGCTCCAAGTGACTCGTGCCTTCTTTGTGGAATTGAGAGCAACTTGTCCAGAGCTTAGAGGTCCCGGTGACACTGTGACAAATGGGTGCTGTTGGTTCTTTCTCACAGAGGTGGGGATTGGCAGGCCAACCTGTCTAGGTCATCATCTTCCTGTAGAGTTTGGGAAAACTAAGTTTACTGCATTGTGCTCAGGCTCAGCAGCTCCTAAGCCAGAGTGCGTGCCCTGAGGGTCTGGACACCAAGAAAACCAATCTGATACCACCTGTCCAGAGGACCAGTACTGTCTCTATCAACACTTAATTTTGATTCAGTAACTTCGGGGCACAGAGTCTGTAAACACTTCACAAGAAGTACACAGGAGCCTCCTCTATGAAAGAAGACCCCCCCCAAGTACACCCAAATACCCTATATTCACCAGCAAGGCCAAGATGAATTAACCCTAGTCACCTGCCACTACCATGTCACCTACTTCATCCTTTCCAGAGAAGGAGGGAGAACTTTCTGGCATTGAGGAAGTGAGATGGGACCTTCTGCAGAGCCCAGTCTCATTCTCAAAAATGAAATTGCATCTGGCCTAGGGATCTGCCAACATTTAGAAATCTATTTAAAACTGAGATCCCTTACAGAAGTCCAGGTTTCTATCAAACTGGGTCTGATGCTCGCTGAGGATTTAGGGATGTGGGGAGCCTGCCCCCCAGTGGTAGACCTGGTCTAAGTCACCTGGTCACAGAGTCCTCATTTTGAGCCTTGGCCAAACCTGGCCTGTTGCAGTATGTCTCATACTCAAAGACATCCTCACATACCCCCATATTCCTTCCCCAAGCCTGGCGATGCAGGTTGGAGGTGGATGTGGAAGGGCTTACGCTGAAGTTGCTAAGGGGATCTGCTCTTGCTGTGGAGAGTTTTCCTTGGAAACTGAAGCCCCTTCCTCAGAGTGCACTGGGCCTGACAATGCCCACACTTCTGGTACCAGGTCAGTGTACAACTTGGGGCGGGATGGTCTGACCAGGAGTGGCTTCCCAACTCTTTAGGCTGTGGGTATTGGAGGGAGGAGATGGGCATCACGTCATAATGAAGTTTCCACGGGTTGCGCACAGGGACAAGAACTATAGGCCAGGCCCACCATTGTCCTCCCTGGGTCTCCCCCACACTCCTGAATCATTCCAAGACACTCTTAGGACCTGAATACACACTGTCTAACCCCTCCCCACAACCACAGAGCCAGGAGTGCAGAGTTGGGTGGTGAACAGATGTCTGGGCTCGCAGCCTACACCCACCCATTGGGCTGCTTCCTACATGATCTTGGGACCTGACTTTGGCTGGCATCCAGTGAGACAGTCTGCTGTGTGTGTCTCTACAAGGGTCTCATGTTGCAGGGAGACACTGTTAACTTGCTAGCTTCTCTTGTGGACCTTGTCTGAGGAGTCACAGGACACATAACCAAGGTTCGAGGTCACAGCAAACATAGGGCTTTTCCTGGGGGAGGACTCCCCTCCTCATAATTCCCTGAAGAGCACTGGAAGGTCTCCTTAGCAGATGCCAGTTCTGGGGCAGTGTGCTGTGTGCTGCGTGGGATGTTAGAGAGGAGCTGAGAGCACATTTGCCATCTGTCTGTCCAGGAGCATCTGTCCCAACGCCCATAGAGAGCCACAGAAAAGAATTACACGACGTTGGACCTGGGTTGGGTGGAGAGGAGAGGAGGCAGGTACCATGGTTGGTGAAGAGAGAGTGCAGCTGATGTTAAGGGAATGACCCACACACATGTGAGAAGCCTAAGACTCTGGGCTACTGAATGGGAACTTCTTGGAAGTTTCCACAGAGTGGAAGTGGGGCTATTAGGCCGTCTCTACAGTCTGGGTACAGTACAGTGAGCATTGGACAGAGAAATGGTAAGGTCTAAAGGACATATGCGTTTGCTGTCAGCTTGAGGCATAGGGATTTTAGGTAGAGACACATCGGGAGGATCCCATGAGCTAGCCTGAGCAGCTAGAGCAGGGCTCCATTGGCACTGAGCATTCTGGGAAGCTGATCTAAGCACACCACCCATCTGCCTGTACACATTTGTCTCAAGTGTGTGAGAACAGAGGTCAGGGGGACAGTGGAGATGGAGATGTTCTTAATGCTACAAGTCTGGAAGAGCTCACAGGTCAGAGAGCAATGTGAGAGGAATGGAGCTGGCAGAGTCAAATGCCCTGAGCAGGCTTTGAGAGCCCACCTTTAATCTCAGCACTTGGGAGGCAGAGGCAGGCGAATCTCTGTGAGTTTGAGACCAGTCTGGTCTACAAGAGCTAGTTCCAGGATAGGCTCCAAAAAAAACCCTGTCTTGAAAACCAAAAAAAAAAAAAAGAGAGAGAGAGAGAGAGAGAGAGGAAGATGCCACCTTAGAATGCAGTAAAAAAAAAAAAATACACCAGCTCTGGTCAATGATGGTACACGCCTTTAATCCCAGCTCTTGGGAGACAGAGATAGGCAGATCTCTGAATTCAAGGCCAGCCTGGTCTATAGAGCTAGTTTGAAGAGAGCCAAGGCTACACAGAGAAACCCTGTCTCGAAATAATAATTAATAATAATAATAATAATGATGATGATGATGATGATGATGATGATGATGATGATGATGCACTGTTATATTTACCAGATGAAGAGGTCTCCTTAGCACTGGGAGAGGTGGCCCCAAGGAACTGTAGACCTCAGAGAATCTGGACAAGGGCTAGAAAAGCCTGTGGATAAAAGCTACCGTGTCCAAGGTCTAGAGATAATCTCAGTGCCCCCATGTCCAACCTCAGACTGGCTTCTCTTTCCCAGGCCCGTAATTGCTAAATACACAGGAATAAATGACCCTAGGCCAGCCATCTACATACTCCTGAGAAACAGAGCCCCACAGTCTTCCAGGTACAGCCATAAGGGATCTCTGAGCGACACACAGCACTAGGAAAAGCCCCCAGCCTAGGCACTATTGCCCCAGGAACAAGCCCCTTTGGATTCCTCAAGAGATGGATGAGAGTGGCACCAGTAAGGAGGGAAGAGAGGGAAGAAGGGCCATATCCAGCCTCTGGCCCCTCAATCCCTCTCTCCAACCTCAGGGCACTGGCATCTCCAGCCTGAGAATGGCCCTTACCAGGGTCAACTGTGTTCTGCTCCTTGTATCCGTAGCCATCTCTCGGAGAGGACAAGCCACAGGGAGCTGGGGAAGCAGAGATGTTCCTGCCTCCTGAGGCCACCTGTGGCAGGTGAGGGCTCTCTGACTGAGTGTTGCAAGAGCCAGGCAGCCAAGGGCTTCTGCTCTAATGGGCCGGGTGAGTGGCTTCTGAAATACTCTCCTCCTTACATAGGGTCAGGGCCAGGCGAGGACAAGGGGCCACGTGGGGTCAGGTTTGACAAAGGCCACAGGGATAAGGCTATGAGGCGGGCTGCTGTGCTCTTTGAACACTGCTTGGGATTGCTATGGAGAGGCTGACAGGGTGGCTGGAGCCAGCCCATCCACACCCCACCTCTCAGCCTTGTTAAGGAAGATGGCCACGGGTGCCTTGAAGGGCCAGAGGGAAGCAGGTATGTGTGCACTGAGGAACTGTGTATGCCAGTGAGGCTTCCAACGGGGATCCCCATGAGTTTCCATCTATGGAGGGCTGGCTATGCATGTCACACAGTCTGAGGCTCCATCATGGAACCTGGCTGGGAAGGGAAGGAAGCCAAGTTTCTGTGGAAAGAGGATAGAGCTTGGCCACAGGGAAGGGGGATGGGAATGGTAGGAGAGGGGAGGGGAGGAGAGGGGAGGGGAGGCGCACCTGTTGTGCAGTACAGTTGATTAAGGTTCTCGGGGCTGCTCTGACTTGTCCCCCAAGTAAAACAATACTGAGTGTTTCATTCAGACTTTTTTTTTCTGTCGTGGACCCTCCTTAGACTGCCTTGAACCCAAACAGCAAGAAACAGAATGGAAGAAGCCATTACATTTTGTGACAGCAAGGCTCAGGGCACAGGCTCTCTTTGAGTTCCTCCCTGAGGTTCAGACACCCCCTAGTCCTTTGCTTGGTTTGGCGGGGACTGACCCCAACATTCTCTGCACTTTTTGGCATCTCCAAGCCCTTCTAAAATTAGCTGCCATTGGCAAGTAGGTCAGGGTACAGAGGTTGCCTTGCCAGGTTCTCCCAGTATGGCCACCCCTTGACACAATCGATCTCTTTCCCAAAATAGAGCAAAGCTGGCCTCACCAGACCTCTCACCACCCAACCCCTGGTTCTGAGTCCCTTTTGCTATGGGGACAGAGCTCATCCATGAATTTGAGGTATCAGGCCAAAGAGCAGCTGCCTGGGGGTCTTGCTCCCATCTTCTGAGGCAAGCCAGATGAGGAGGAGGCAAATCCTCAAGCTCTGACCTCTGGGAGGTGGGAGATGGGGTGTTGACCAAGGCAGAAACAAACCAACCTGCTTTCTGTCTCGGCAAGACTGCTTGTACATGAGCAACAAGCATCCTCCCAGAACCTGTTCCAAGGAGTGATCTCTTCACCTAACTGGCTAAGCACACAGCACCAGATTCTAGCAACTCACACCCACCCTCCTGTGAGCCCATCTTGTCCCTCAGCACCGTGGGGAAGCAAGGGTAGCGTAACACAATGTTCTTCCTACACTCAAGAGTTGTGACTGGATAGCCTGTCCCTAGATGAGGGATCCAGACAGAAGGGTGCCTTGGGGACAAGGTCTCATGATGCATGCACACGACACAAGAAGATGCCCAGACACCGTGTCTGCTTAGGATTTGGAGAAAACAGTAGAACTTTGCAGCCATGACTTAGGACATCTCTCCATCTTCATCTTTTTCTGCTGGACTGAGGGAAGCGAGCAGACCGAATGGATCGTTTTCTGTTGGTAATATACCTCCTTCTATTTTTGTGTGTGTGTGTGGCATCTGTGTGCAGGTGCATGTACCTAGGCACTGCCGTGCAGAAGAGGCCAGAGAAGGCTATTGGGTATTTTTCTCTATCACTCAGCATCTTACTTTTTGAGACAGGGTCTCACATTGAACATGAGGCTCATGCTTTCAGCTAAGTTGGCTGGCTAGTGAGCGCCTGGGATCCTCCTGCCCTCCAAATGCTGGAGTTTCAGTAACGTGAACACACACCTGTTTTTACATGGGTCCTGGGAATTCAAACTCGGGTTCCCTCACTTGCACAGCAAGTGCTCGTACCCAGTGAACAACCCTTCCCCACTGCTGTGCCTTCTTCTCCTTCCTCCTCCTCCTCCTTCTTCAGATGGTTGTGAGCCACCATGTGGTTACTGGGAATGGAACTCAGATCTCTGGGAGAGCAGCCAGTGCTCCAAACCCTGAGCCATATCTCCAGCAGCCCCACCCACGTGCCTTCTTATTCAAGAATCTAATTCATATTCAGGGCTGGATTTTCTTTTTCAGTTACCTCAAAGCAATGGCATGACAAGTGTAGTAACTGATACTCAAGCTTATTCATTCTAATATCAAAAATGGAGCTGGGCGGTGGTGGCACACACCTTTAATTCCAGCACTCAGAAGGCAGAAGCAGGCAGATCTCTGTGAGTTTGAGGCCAGCCTGGTCTACAAGAGCTAGTTCCAGGACAGGCCCCAAAGCTACAGAGAAACCCTGTCTTGAAACCCCCCCCTCCAAAATGGGCCATAACAGTGTGTGGTACTTCCATGCAGTCATAACAAAGGTAACACTGAAACCTGACAAGATGGCTCAGTGGGTAAAGTATCTGCCACGGAAGCCTGATGACATGACTTTGATTTCTGGAACCCATGTAAAGATGAAGGAGTGGGAGCTGGGGAGATGGCTTAGCAGTTAAGAACACTGGGTGCTCTTCCAAAAGACCCAGGTTCAATTCCTGTGGCTTTTGTGTCTTTTTCTCTTTTAGTCTGTTCTTTCTGAGGGAGGCCAAGAGCCATCGGTGAGAGCATGATACAGGAAGCTGAGTGTCCGTCCTCATGACATTAGGAAAATAAGTGAAGAAACCGCTGATGTGCAGTATCTGGGAGCAGATCTACCAGCCATGGTCAAGCTCCCTGGTGCTGCTGCCCAGACACTCCTTGACCGAAATCTCAGGGGAGAACAGAAGGGCAGACTGCCTGCTGGACCACAGAGACCGTGGTCAGCTTCTTGAAAGGGTTTTTTTTTTTCCACAGCAGCAGATTTCTAAAACAGGACAAATGGTTGCTTCTTTTTGATATTATTTGTTAATGACATTTTTCCCCCATGGATATGTGTAAGTTATGTTGATAATTTTCACAAAGGAGGAAATACAAAAAAAAGGCCACCATAAGGGTGTTAATATGAATAATTTTATTTTTCTTTTATGCACACTGGCATTTTGCCTGCATGTGTGTCTATGTGAGGGTGTCGGATCCTCTGGAACTGGAGCCACAATCACAAGCTGTCATGTATGTGCTGGGAATTGAACCCAGGTTCCCTAGAAGAGCCATCTCTCCAGTCTGAGAAGTTTTATCTTCATATATCTGTATTTCCTACATTTTCTGTGACAAATGGAACATTATTTTTACTTTTAAAAAGACTTATTCATTCTTATTTTATGCATATGGAAGTTCTGCATTTGTGTATGTCCATGTACTACATATATGTCCAGTGCCCACAGCAGCCAGAAGAGGGTAACGTATCCCCCTGGACACAGAGTTATTAATGGTTATAAGCCATGATGGAATAGAATCTGGGTCTTCTACAAGTACCCTTTACTGATGAGGCATCTATTATTATAATATGTTGAGACAGGGTCCCACTGTGTAGCTCTGGCTGGCCTGACACTTGCTGCACAGACCAAGTTGGCCTCAAACTCACAGAGATCCACCTGCCTCCACCTCCCAAGTGCCAGGATTAAAGGCAGGAACCACCACATATAGCTGGCATATTATTTTTAAATTAGGTTTTTAAAATAGAACAGAATGAAGGGAGCACACTTACTGGGTTTTTTTTTTTTTTGTACAAAAGCTCCAAGGCCCAGATTCACAGTTATATTGGCCAAATTTCAAGGCTCAAAGAGGATGCCAGGGTGCCCACAATGCCAGCCCATCCCCTACTTGGCCTGTTCTCTGACTGCCCTCAGCACTAGCCAGGCTCCAGGTACAGGCACCCTGATGCAATCAGGTATGGAGGCCAGTGAGTGTCGCAAGTGTTTGCTTACCACAGAGTAAACTAGAAATTGGCTGGGCCTTTGTGTAAAGGGGCAGGCCATGGGCCTGGTGAGTGGGAGGTGTCAGACAGGGAGTGGGTAGTGGTTTGTGACTAGGATGCTGGGAATGGAAAGCCAGAGGGAGGTAAACTGATCACCAGCCGAGCACACCCTGACAAACTCCACAGCTAATCTGACTGAGATCGGTGACTGCATTGTGTAGGATGTTATGGCAGAGTTTTGACACAAGTGACAGCTGTGTGCTTTGTGGAGACTGAGGCCCGTGAGTTAAGGGATGCAAGGCTGCTCCAGCTAGAAACCACTCAGTGAGTTCATACCCAGGCCATTCTAACGCCAAGATGGTTAAGATTTAAGCTCCTCTTGCTCTCCTTCCTTCGAGACAGAGTCTGGCAATAACCCATGATGGCCTCAAACTCATGATTCTCCTGCCTCCACCTCCCACCCAGATGCTGGGGTGACCGTTGCTCAAGACTTCATTCTTCCTGACTAGATGTGGAGGGAGAATTCTAGGACCAAGGACACATGGCTGAGGAAACAACCTCAGAGCTGCTTCCATGGGAAATAAATGTGGAGGCTTCGGTTTTAGCTGGCAGGTGAGGGAGTGTTGTAGCCAGTCTGCTTGCCTCTGACAGGGGCTGTGGAGGTCTGGGGCCCCTGTCTCGAGCAATGCTCAGCCCTACAGGGCATGGGGTAGGGACAGATCAGAGCACAGGGCATGTGGTGGGGACAGGGTAGAGTGAGGTGTGTGCGGTGGGGCTGGGGCAGCGCTCCGAGCATGTGGAGGGATGGGGCAGCGCTCTGAGCATGTGGTGGGGCTGGGGCAGCGCTCCGAGCATGTGGTGGGATGGGGCAGCGCTCTGAGCATGGGGTGGGATGGGGCAGCGCTCCGAGCATGTGGTGGGATGGGGCAGCGCTCCGAGCATGTGGTGGGATGGGGCAGCGCTCTGAGGATGTGGTGGGATGGTGCGCAGTGTGGGGGCGGGGGGACAGTGCAGAATGCGGGTGAGGAACTAAGTCGTTTCTGTTTGGATGCCGAGTTCATCTTCTTTGCTGCTGCTCACTGCTGTTGCCTTCCTTCTGTCACTGATTTCAGAGCCCAGCCTCCTCGGGCTTCTGACTATAGACTGAGGCTCTCCAGGAGCCATCCTTGCCTTCAGCAACAGTCCAGAGCCTCAGAGGCATCTAGACTCATGCCTCTTGGCTACCACAGTCTTAGCCTCTCCAGTGTGACAACCGCCACTGTTGGACTGCCCGGACCATATGTTGTAAACCACTCTAATAAGTCCCCTTGTAATCCCTATTAATTCTATCAGTTATGCTCCGCTAGAGAACTCGAACTGATACAGAACACAAGGAAATAGGAATCATAGTGAAGAAAAGAATCCAAAAGAAACTAATATCCGGGGAACTCAGACATGGAAGTCAGAGGTTAAGTCAACTGTCTTAGACATGCGTAGTGGATAGAGAATTAGGAGAAGTCAGGAGAGACCTAGAGGAACAGATAAAGATGATAATAAAAGCACTGAAATTATTAAAAAGGAATCCAATAAAATTTTGGAGTTTTTTTTTTTTTTTTTTTGGTTTTTCGAGACAGGGTTTCTCTGTGGCTTTGGAGCCTGTCCTGGAACTAGCTCTTGTAGACCAGGCTGGTCTCGAACTCACAAAGATCCACCTGCCTCTGCCTCCCGAGTGCTGGGATTAAAGGCATGCGCCACCGCCCGGCAAATTTTGGAGTTTAAAAGCAGAATAACTGATGTGGAAACATCTCCAAGGGGCTCAATGGCAGATTTTAAGTTATTTATGTGTAGGGGTGTTTTAATAGAAAGTATGTCTGTGCATAACAGGCATGCCTGGTCCCTTACAGGCCAGAAAGAGGGTGCTGAATCCTCTGGGACTGGATCTACAAAAATCCTTGTAAGACACTGTGTGTGTGCTGGCAATTGAACCTGGGTCCTCTGGAATAGCAGTAAGTAGTCTGAGCCATTGAGCCATCTCTCCAGACCTCACTCAGAGATGGAATCAGGGAAGTTGAAAATAAGGCAACGGGAAGTATTCGGTCTGCAGAACAGAGTAAGAAAAGCAGAAGTGAACAAGACCCGAGGGACCAGTGAGCCCTACCCATCACAAGTGAACAAGACCGTGGCTTGTGGAGGGAGGGGGTGGCGAGGGGCGGGAGAGTAGTTGAGAGATAACGGTGACACATTTTTCCAAATCTGCTGCAAAATACAAACACTCATACAAACTCCGAGCGGGAGCAACTGCGAGTGATCCAGGCTGAGACAGATTATAGGCATGGTGTCAGCGGGCAAAGAGACCAAGAAGAGTGAAACACGGCACACAAGGGAGCCGCAGGGAGACTGGAAAACTGCCTCACATTAGAAGCCACACTGGCCATAAGGCAGCAGTAGCATCCTTAAAACCCAGGAAGAAAAAGCTTAGCTGAGAGCTCTGTGCCTTCAAAACTCGTCTCCAGCAGAAACAGAAAGGAGATACTGAGATATTTCAGATGAACAAAACCAGACAGAATTCATCCCCAGTATGCCTGCCCCACAAGAAGTGCTCCAGAGCCGGGCGGTGGTGGCGCACTCCTTTAATCCCAGCACTCGGGAGGCAGAGGTAGGTGGATCTCTGTGAGTTCGAGACCAGCCTGGTCTACAAGAGCTAGTTCCAGGACAGGCTCCAAAGCCACAGAGAAACCCTGTCTCGAAAAACAAAAATCAAAAACAAAAACAAAAAAAGAAGTGCTCCAGAGAGGTAGGTATTCTAGGGAGATAGTTGAGAAACTGCTTGTGGCTGAGAGGGAACCCAGGGTGGGACAGGACAGTGAGAGAGGACAGAGTTGTGGTTCCTATATACGTCCCAACCCATGGCACGTGTGGTATGTCACTTTATGTGACACAGATGGAAACACAGCTGGCATTGTAATCAGCGGTGAAAGACTTCACTTTTTTCTCCACTAAGTCAGGAACATGACATTTCTCTTCAACACAGTGCTGAAATGTCTAACCAGAACGATTGCGAAGGAGAAACAAAAGATACCCAAACTGCAAAGGGCTAAGTGTAGACATGTTTAATCTCAAAGCCCGTATGTAAAGCCCCAATTACCAGCGGGGTGATCTTAGGGTGAGGTCTCTAAGAGGTAGTTAGCGCACAAGGACAGAGGTATCAGGGCTGTAATTAATGCCTTCACGAGAGGTTCCAGAGTGCTTCCTGCCCCACCCACCATGTGATGGTATTGAAAATGAGACAACGCAGCTTCATCTCGGACTCCTAGACTCCAGAGCTGTGAACAAGTTTACAAATGACTTAATTTATAAAATTTTCTTTAGCAGCCAAATGGACTGCAAACCGTCTCCAATTCAGATGACATCATTAGATCTGTAGAAGGGCACAGATAATCCACAAAAATGTGCGGGTCAATTCACCCATTCACAAAAAAGTCATTGGCATTTTTATCCACCAGCAACAAGTCATTCAAAAAGAGCACTTACAACAGCGCCAAGGAAGGAGCTCCTCGGGAATAAAATCAAGGGGATGAGAGACTCATTGACAACTGAAACCACTGCAAGACGCGAGAGACACCTTACCAAACGGAGGCACCAGTGTCTGTGCACTGGAGACACCGGTGCTGGGAAAGCACTACCCCGGTGCAGTCTCGGCAGGCCCTAACAATATCCAATCATGCTTGTTGTGGAAGGGAAAAACTTATTTTAAAATCAACACAGAATCTCAAAGAACCCTGAATATTCAAAATGATCTTGGAAAAAAACAATTAGAGGATCCATAGTTCCAGTTTCAAAGTTACTGCAAAACATCCTAGTAACCGAAAGGGCATTATGATCGATGGTGCTTTAATGGTGGACACACAACCCAGTGAGACAGAATAGCATGTCCAGGAGCAATGCCCCCCTTGCATGGCCACTTGACTTTTGACAAAGGTACCAAGACAGTTCAATGGGAAAAAAAATGATGCCTTCAGATGGGTAAATTTGGTGTCCATGTACATAAGAATAAATTGAATTCTTTCCTAACACCATAAAAATAATGAACTTGAAGTGACTCAAAGGGTGAATGGAACCACATGGTCATGTTACATATGTGTGAGAATATCACAATAAAATCCATCACTTCATATGCCAATCAAAAATTAGTTAAAAAAGAAATGTAATGAAATGGTGAAGTCAGAACACTCTTAGAAGATATGGGATAAACCTCAGTGGACTTAACAGTGGCCTCTTTTTAACTTTTTGTAGTGTTGAGGATCAAGTCTAGGCCAGTGAGCTACACACCCAGTCCTGGAATAACTTCTTAGGTGTGACACCAAGGACATTGGCAACAAGAGGTCACACACAAGCAGACTCTATCAACGTTTAAGAGCCACGCGTGGTCACCTGTTCAATAGCTAAAGCCTCAGGAGCCTGAGACAGGAAAATCATTTGAACCTAGGAGTTCAAGGCTAATCTGGGCAACATAGCAAGAGCCCCATCTCAGAAAACAGCAACCATAAACTTAGTGGGTAGACGGGCACTATCCAGAGGACAGCAGATGAAAGAAAATACTGCAAATCTTGCATCAAGTAAGGAAGGGCTTAATTCATGTATATCAATAAGAAAAATTCTTACAACTCAACAACAACAACAAAATAAATAAATAAATAACACTATGTATTGGGCAAAGGATTAGGACAGACCCTTTTCTCAAAAAGATTTTAGAGAGGACAAAGAGCACGTGAACAGATGCCAGTCACTGGAAATGCTAATCATTGCTGTGAGACACCACCACTAAGACAGGTATGTTAAAAAGACAGGTTTTCTGGGGAGGGGGACAGAAAATAAGAGGTGCTGTTGCCATGGTGACATATTGGCAGAGGAGAGAGTTTGGGTCCCTCATACATTGCTGGTAGGGATGTAAATAATTCAGTTGCTGTGCAAAACAGCTTGGTGATTCATTGCAAAGTTAAACATGGAGAATACCATATGACCCATCGATTGCGCCCTTAAGTACACACTCTTAAAAAACTGAAACAGGGACTCAAACAAATTCTTGTATGCAAATGGTCAGTCGTTAGGAGTAATATTCACAATACCCAAAAGGTAGACACACACCAACTACCTATCAATTGATGAATCAATGAAGGAAAAGATATGTGTACAAACCAGCAAATGTTATTTAGCCATGAAAAGGAATGAAGTTTTGATACACACTATAGCACAGATCAACCTCAATAATAGCATACTAAGCAGGAGAGCTGGCTCAGCGGTTAAGACCACTGACTGCTGTTCCAGAGGTCCTGAGTTCAATTCCCAGCAACCATTTGGTGGCGCACAACCATCCATAATAAGATCTGGGTGCCCTCTTCTGGCCTGCAAGCAGACATACAGGTAGAACACTGTATACATAATAAATAAACCTTAAAACATAACTCTTCTAAAAAGGGACAATTCCACTTTTGCAAATATAGAAAGGTAAATTCATTGAAATAAAAAAAATAGTTCCTGTTAGGGAGGAATAGGAGGTTAGTGAGTTTCTGGGTGGAATGATAAAATTGTTTTGGAAATAGTGGGGTGCTCTTGAACATTAGTTGAAGATGTGTCACAGTTGTTTATGCTGTAGAGCATTTGTTTAATGACACAAGATGTGTTGCATTCTTTATTCATTTAAAGATTTATTTTCTGTGTATAGTGTTCTTTCTGCATTTTGCCTACACACCAGAAGAGGGCACCAGATCTCATTACAGATGGCTGTGAGCCACCCTATGGTTGCTGGGAATTGAACTCAGGGCCTCTGGAAGAACAGTCAAGTGCTCTTAACCTCTGAGCCATCTCAACAGTCCAAACGAGGGGTTTTTGTTTGTTTGTTTTGGTTTTTCAAGACAGTTTTCTGTAGCTTTGGAGCCTGTCCTGGAACTCACTCTGTAGACATACTGAACTGTATTTTAAAAATTTCTCCTGGGGAGAAAGCCCAGCAGCTAAGAGTGAATGACTAATAAACCTCCCATTTTCCTAGTAAACGCAGGTGTTTACTTCCTTAGTCACAGTCACATTGTTCTCTCATTCAACAATTTTTACTGGAAGGTGCTTTGCACAGTTATTGATGCTACACAGATACCTCATGGCACCTAGATGGGGCCCGAGCAGTTCAGTACTTCTTGACTGGTCCAAAACTGGAGATAAACTTGAGGGCATCTTGGCAAAGGCCAGTCTGGATATCTCAGTTAAACCAAAGGACTCACAAGGCTGAAGATTAATTGATGGAACTTCTCACCCCAGTGTGCTGTTTCAGGTGCCTCAGAGTCCCACCGTTAGAGCTATACAAGTCAGAGGAGGAGGATCCATGGGCAACCACACGAGAAAAGAAATGAGATATCATGAGGTTTTTGAGGGGAAAATCCTATAAACTTGGCTGGAAAAGAAGGCTTTGATTATTCAAACCAAAAGATAACTCTTGGGAACCATATATTAGCAGGGAGTGGGCTGTGGAAGGGTAGTGCACACCTAGAGTGCCCACGAGTCTTCCGAAGGTAGAGCTGAGGCTGGGGAGGGTGTGAACTCTGCACAGAGGAGGACCGAGTGCTCTCAAAGGATACACTCACCGGCAGGGTGTCCTCCCAGGTCCTGCATGGTGACACTTCCTCATTGCTATGGATTTTTGTTTCTCATTCTTTCTCTTTCTGAACAGGAGCTGACATTTAAGTTTGGTTCTTCAATGTCCTCCCAAGATTCAATAGGGATAGGGAACCTTTTAGGTCATGGCAGGTGGTGCCCCATGAGGATATAGTATAAGTCCAGCCTTCCTCTTCTTTCTCTCACTTTCCAGACTCGAGTGGCTTTACTCCATTACGATCTCATATAAGAATTATGTCACGAGTCCCAAGCAACAGGACTAAGCCAGCTGTGGTGCTGGCAGAAAGTGAGCTGGAGACTGGATAACAGCAAAACAGGTAGATATTTTGCAGTGACCTCGTCCCCTGTGGTGGCACCAGTGTCTGGGATATGCTGCAATTAACAGTAAGAGAGACCTTGCCCCAACACGGTGGCAGCCAAGGCTGTCCTTTGACCTCCACATGTGTATATGTGTCATGCATGTGTCATGCGTTCCTCTGTATTCTCCCTCCCTCTCTCTCTCTCTCTCTCTCTCACTTTCTCACACACACCACATGCATACACAAAAGATAAGAAATTGGAGACTGCCATTTCATAATATGATCAAAGATAGCAGGAAAGACTCAAACAAGTCAAGGAAGGGTTTAGTTACAGACGTAGGGAGCTTGGAAGGCTCATGAAATTATACGTGACTTATATGAAGGCCTTTCAAAAACGAGAAAAGATGGAAGATTTTCAAATAATGTAAATTATTTAAAACTTCTCTCAGGAAGACAAGAAGAGAGGTGCCAATAGTTGAAAAGGGGAGTCATGTGGAACCATTCCCCTTATACAAATGCTATGCCCAGATGCTAAAGACAGAAACAAAAACAAAAATAAAAAATGATACTTTGAGGCTAGGGATGTAACCCAGTGGCAGAGCACTGACCTAGCTACGCGAGGGCCTGGGGTTTGATCTCCAGAACAACAAAAATATGAGATGACAGTCAAGAATGAGTGTTGACAGTCAAGAGGTTTTGATGATCAGGAATGAATGTGAGGGTGTTGAGGTGGGATGCCTCATGTCTTGCTGTGACAGCAGGGTAGGTGGGGCTTGGGGAACAATGATGCTCTAACTTGTTACTTCTGACTCTAGGACCTACCCAGAATCAAAGATCTATCTGCCTCCAAGATCTGGAAGGAGGGGCAAACAAGCTGGGGCATCACATAGCAGGCATCGGGGTGATGGGTAAGAGATGCTGGGGTGTATATACAGGCCGTGGAAGCAAAGGCTGTGGACACGGTTCATAGGAATAAATGTAGGCTTATGCTTTCGGGATCTATTCAGAACCACTCACCTCATCAAGCACACACCTGGCAAAATGGCCAGGACTAGGACATAAAAAGAGCCTTGCCAACTCAGTAAGATGACAGCTCCCCTATTTTAAAAGAAAACATCTCCAAAGATTGTCCAATATAGACACAAAAACATACAGAGCATCATTAGTCCAAAAGATGAAATGGAGAGCACCCTGGATGCCACTGCATAGCCCCAGGATGGCTCTGATTTAAAACATGGACACAAGCAGGAACTGGGGAGGATGGGCAGCAACTGGGGCCATCTGACCCCACCCTGGGAAAGGCAGATGCTGCCTCCAGTGCAGAACACAGCTTGGCAGTGCCTACTTACACACTGTCATCCTCACATCTCTCGCTGCTCGCCAAATGAGCACTCATGTACACACAAAGACTTGTACTAGAATGTTCACGGGAGCCTCACACATGACAGCTTGGGCTGGGAACAACCCAGATGCTGACACTGCTGAGCAGTGGGAAGGGGCAAAGAGCAACGTGCTGCTGACATAGCAAAGCTCATTTCCAGGGAAAGAGCCAGCTACAGCAGACTGGACTCAATGCTCACAGGTATTCTGGAAAAGGGAAAATAAAGAAGGAAAAAAACAGAACTTAGATTCCCAAGGACTGGAGTGGGAGAGATGATTGATAGTAAGGAGGCAGGATCAAGAAGCTTCTTGAAGTGCTGAAGGAGTTTGTTGTTGTTTTGTTTTTTGAGGCAGAATTTTTTCTGTGTATCCCTGACTGTCCTGGAACTCACTCTGTAGACCAGGCTGGCCGCCAACTTGTTGGGGGAATATTATTTTAGGGTGCGTTACTTTTCTATGTTGAGGAACATTTGTTTTAATGATGTAAAGATGTGTTGCATTCCTTTATGCTGCATTTGTTTAACTCTATGAAGCTGTGATTTTTTTGCCTGTCTGAAACACCTGATGGTCTAATAAAGAACTGAACGGCCAATAGCAAGGCAGGTGCAAGGATAGGTGGGGTTGTCAGGCAGAGAGTATAAATAGAAGGAGAAATGAGGAAGGAGCAACCAGAGAACAAGGAGAGGAGAACACCAGGGGTCAGCCACCCAGCCATCCAGGTGTAAGATATGCAGATGTAAGAGAAAGAAAAAGCCTGGAGGAAAAGGTATTCAGGATAACTTGAGAAAAGCTGGCAAGAAACAAGCCAAGCTAAGGCCGGACATTAACAAGTAAGAATAAGTTTCTCTGTGTGTGATTTATTTGGGAGCTGGGTGGTGGGCCCCTCAAAAAGCCCAAAGAGTAAAACACCAACAAGACCAACTCAGAGATCTACCTGCCTCTGCCTCCTAGGTGCTGGGATTAAAAGTGTGTGCCACTATTGCCCAGCTTGACAGGCAACTTGATGGTTACATTTGACCAAATTCATTAAACTTCACCTGCAAAGATGAGTTTTATGTTTTCGTTGTGAGTTTTTGAGTTTCAGTCTCATTGTGCAGCTGAGGCTGGCCTTGAATTCTCGACCCCCTGGTCACCACACCCGGCTTGAAGAGGTGGATTCCACTGTAGTGATACTACACACTCAGAAGGAAGAGCAGAGGACGATGCCGGAGACAGACACGGCAGTTCCTGGAAAACTAGGACTACGGAGGTTGTCATTCCTGCTCTGATGGTGGGATGCAGGGCAAGGGATGGAGGTCTCTGAGCTGGTACGGGGACTCTTTCTAGCTTCCTTCCATGAGTAATTCATAGCTCCAAAACTGTTGTTTCAATCCTATCCAGAACATTCGACAGAACTGCGTAGGGATTAGAAGGTAAATCTTGACATTCTCTATTTTTATGGGGCCAAGGTGATATGCATCCTAAAAGGTCCTAAAAGGTCTCTCTGGTCAAGAGAGCCAGAGCTTTCTGGAACTCAGGCTGCCTCTACTGAATGGGAGAGTGAATTCCCTTGAAAACAGCTTCTTGTAGGAACTCCTCCTCTCCATTTTAGGTCCTAGCCCAAGTATTGGTTGGTGATTGTCACGATTAGAGCCCACATCTTGCTGTTTTCTTAGGTTTATAGTCTTTGTGTTCTGTGCAGCAGAGCCAAGAGAGCAGGAGACTTTGCCTCCTGCAGGTCCAAGGGCCCAGGCCTGGTCCATCATGCTTGGTAATGGCCCTGCAACCTGGAGGTGCTGACTGCAACTGATCTCTGGTCTCATTTGTCTGGTGTCCTGTGACTTTGAACTACTGTGGCCCCTGGGCTAGCTTCTTGCCTGTGGTACTTCCATGGGTGGAGTAGATACCTTTGTTTGTTTGTTTGTTTAAAAGCTTTAATCCCAGCACTTGGGAGGCAGAGGCAGGTGGATCTCTGTGAGTTCGAGACCAGCCTGGTCTACAAGAGCTAGTTCCAGGACTGACTCCAAAGCTGCAGAGAAACCCTGTCTCGAAAAACCAAAAAAAAAAAAAAAAAAAAAAAGCTAGTGTCCTTTCCTGCCTGGCTATAGAGCCTTCATTCTGCTCAGGGTCAGGCAGTAATATGCCCAGCATTGGGCACAGAACTGTCTGGCTTGTCCTCGCTGTCCTCATCTGCTGGGTTGCTTTCTAGACCATGAGGCATCTGGGAGGTGTGATGGTAGAAGCCTTTCCCTGTAGGGACTGGATGAAGTCCTGTGTGGATGTTTGTCATTGACATGGCACAGTCATGTCAAGGAGCCCAGCGCTTTGGCCCCGCTGCAGTAGTATAGACTTCCCTGGGTGAGGCTCAGAGGAAAGGCAAACTCTTCCTCTGGTCCATGTGTGGACAGTGATAGCTTGTGCAGAAAATACCCACTGTGGCTTCCCCCTGGGTATGTGTGGTCTGAAGACTGCTCCCCTGGAGAGACTGCTCCTACTCAGCTACGCCGGCCTCCTTGTTCATCTGTATGCAATAACTCCACTTTCCAGCTCAGCTCTAAATGATGCACACACTAAGCTCCTGCTATGCTGAGGCCTCTCCATCCAACAGCCCAGTACATCCAACCCCAGCTTTTCTGCATGTTCATGTTTGTCTTTTCTTCAGTCTCTCCACTCAGGTCAGTTTCCGCAGCCATGCAAGGATGAGGCGCCATCCATTTTTGCTTCTGGAAGACTGCTTGGTCTGTTTGTGCCCAAGGCCCTTGTGATACATCTGGCAGTCATCAGAAAAGCTAACCTGAGCCTTTTTGAGACTGAGAACCCCTGGCTTCTAGGCTGCCAGCCAGGTGACATTTATCTTGTTACCTCTAGATGGGCTCAGTTTAATCTGGTATCTGGACTAGCCCAATATCCCTAATGGACAGGGTGCCACTAACAAGTCATCCCTAGGCATCAGGGAGAGGCAGTCTAAAGAAGTGGAAACAAGGTGAAGTGGGCGTAAAAAGTGACCCTGGATGGATCAGGAGAGAGGAGGTCAGGAACTCAAGTGAGTCAGGAAGTGAGAGTTCCCTGCAAGGTGATGGAACCCCAATATTACGCGGGAAGAGAGCTAGCAACTAGCTTTTCAGGGGAGAGACCTAAGTGGCCTTTGCTGCGTCCTTCATTGTAAATACTCCAGCCTGCCAGTATGCAAGGGAGCCGAGTGGAAATAGCACTAGCTCTAAGTTACTTTTCTGTCCCTAAGGTAGACTACCTGGACAAAAGCAGCTTAATGGAGAAAGGGCTTATTTTGGCTTGCAGCTCCAGGAGGATACAGTTCTTCAAGGAGAGAAGATGTAGCAGCAAGCATAGGTATCATGGAGGCAGAAGCAGAAGGCTGGATGGTCACATTGTATCCACACTCAGGAACCAGAGCGTGAAGAAGAAATAGGACAAGGCTGTATCTGCTCAAGGCCCACTCCCAGTGACCCACTTCCTTCACGGAGGCTCCACTTCCTAAACCTTCCATAACCTCTCCAAACAGCGCCACCAGCTGGGGATCAAGTGTTCAAACACACGCGCCTATGGAAGACATTTCACATTAAAACCCCAACAAGCTCCCCCTGAACCCCAAGATCTGCTCACAGAACCCCTTCCCCTAACCTAAAGCTTACTTTCTATACCAAGTTGCCTCCAAGCCAAGAATGTTGCTAGACCATCTGATCCTTCAGACTCACGGAAGAAGCTACTTTATCCACTTTCAAGAGGCTGAAGTTCTCCAGGAAGGCTTCATGGAGAGGGTTGGGCCATGCCTGACTGAGCTGAGGAAGCTATCGGTTCTACCTGCTAACTTTCTCCAGAAAATCCAAGCCAAGTTGCCCCCCTCTTACACTTCCTGGGTGCACAAACTGCTCAGTTTTTGCAGTTTTACAAGGTGTGTGTGTGCGTGTGCATGTGTGTGTGTTTATGTGCATGTGTGCACGCACACGTGCCATGGCATTCCTGAAGCAGTCAGATAACAACGTGCAGAGGTCAGCTCTCTCCTTCCATCGTGTGGGTCCTAGGGACCAAGCTCAGGTCATCAGGTTTGTCAGCGGTACCTTTCTCTGCTGAGCATCTCACTGGCCTTGCCACCTTCTTGTTTGAGACATGGTTTCTCACTGAATCTGGAGCTTGCTGATTTGGCTAACCTTAGCTGGCCAGGAAGCTCCAGGTAGCTCCTGTCTCTGATTTCCCAGTTCTGGGGTTTCAGGCGTGTGACTCCACGCTCTGCTTTTGTTTGGGTGTGGGGAACACAGACTCGGGTCCTCATGCTTTGTCGGAAAGAACTTTACTGAGACATCTCTTTTGCCCCCTTTGCAGCCAGTCTGAAAGTGTGTTGGGAGCTAATTTACAGATGGCAGGATTACTCCACAGGAACTCTGTACTCCAGGGTTAAAAGTTAAAGTGTGATACCCACCCAGGAGCTGTCATTAAAATGCTCTCCAGGTAAAGCAAGCCACTAAATATTTACACATGATATGAAGCAATTTCAGAATCACCTACCCAGTTACTGAACACTTGATCAGCTCTGTATTAGGCATAGTTACATATATGAATAATCATCTTGTCCAGTGCAAATATTCCCACCCATACTTTGGTACCTGGTGGGCCATGGTCCCTCCCTAAGGCTCTGAGACGGCAAACTCACAACCACACTCACTTGAGATTTGCACTCCAGATGGAATCAACTCCCCCAGAAAGACTGGAGTTACTCTTTTCTAAAATTTGGCAAAGACAATACAGTGCCCGTGGCCTATTTGGGACACATAATGAAACACTGATTGCTTATCTGAAGTTCAAACCTGAATACCCTAATTTTTTATTCACCGAATCTGGAACCCCTAGCCTCTTTCCAGGGTCCCAGGCACCAGGGAGCATAGGAGCGCAAAGGCTGGGCCAGTCTCAGAGTGGCTCCTAAATCACAAGCAGAGAATCCTGATCCCAGCCTCTGCTTTTATGACCCAAGAAGTCCCTACCAGAGCAGCCCTACAGTCTGTCTCTGAGGACCCTTTGCCCTTCAACAGGAGGCCCCCTCGCTGGCCATGGACGGAGCCCTGAGAGTCTTTGGCTCACAGAAGCAGTCAAATACCAAGAGTGTTTATGGAGAGCAGCTGCACAGGTGGTGGAGAACTGACTTCTGTCTCCATAGATTCTACATCAGTAGGTTTCTCTTCGGTATCCAGGAGCTGACCAACCCCCCCCCCCATATCCTGAAGGTATTTCCTACTTCAGAACCCTCCTATGACAACCAAGGGACAGGCAGTGTTCTCTCCTGCTGAGCCTTCCATGAGGGCTGCTCAGAAGGCAACATTGGACAGGAAGGCTGAGGACATGGGTCCCATTCGCAGCGCACTAAAGACCTGTCCGTGCCTGGAGTTCCCTCCTCTCGCCCCCCTGCCCTGTGGCTCACTGGGCCATGCAGGAGACTTCAGTATGAAATGCAAAGGCCGTGACCTTGGAAAAATCTGAGCACAACCCACCCCTCTCCTTTATCCTCCTCAATGCTGCCCAGAAAGGCAATGGTCCCATGTGGTTGTTTTATATTTAAATGTAAGAATTTAATTAAAACTCTGTATAAAATATACTTTTCTTATCTGTGATGTGGGAGGGTGCAGTCCAAGACCTTCAGTGGATACTTGAAGACTTAGGAGACAAAGATATATATATATATATAATATATATATATATAACATTTGACATGGTAAGAACCTAGCAGCAATAACTGATAATCAGATTAATTATAACAATATTTCATGATAAATGTTCTTTCAAAACACAGTGCTTTCCTGTATTCCCCTTTCTGTGAAGGGAGGTAATGGAGTAGCCGCGTAAGGAGACGGAGTGAGGAAACGACACTGGGTGTCACGGAGCAGTTAGCTACTACAGAAGTGTTATTTGAACACAAGTTTGGGATATTGTCAATCTGATAATGGAGAAAGCTTCTAAATGAATATTGGGCAGGTAGCAAATATAGCCTTGCTATATATTACTCTAAATATATAGTAAATAGTGGATACACTTACAGAAGTATGATTTACAGAGAAGCATGTGAGATGTCTCATCATACTACACAGAACAACATACGATTTTAAACTTATGTTGGGGGACTGGAGAGATGGCTCGGCACTTAAGAGTACACACTGCTCTTGCAAAGGAACGGAGTTCAGTTCCCAGCACTCATGTTGTAACTCCAGCTCCAGGAGATTCGACGCCTGTTCTAGACTCTAAGGGCATTTGGACACACATGTGCATATTCCCAGACACAAACACGCATATGTACATAATTAAAAGTAAAAAGTAAATCTTTGAAACTTCTTGTTGACTTATTTTTGAAAATTTCTACATAATATTTTGGACAGCTGTAGGCCATACATGAAATCATAGTGAAACTGCCAATGGGGGTGTGGCATCTGCCAAGAGGGTGTGGCATCTGCCGAGGGGTGTGGCATCTGCCAAGAGGGTGTGGCATCTGCCGAGAGGAGTGTGGCATGGATTTAACTGCATCTGCCACTGAATGCTCTCAAACTCAGAGCTGCTAATGAGCAAGGCCGGTGGGATGCGAGGGAGAGTCAAGGAAGAGCTCTGGGTGAGGGGATATTAATGTGGGAGACAGGGCAGTAAAAGAGGCAGAGTCCCAAACCTTGGGACCTGAGAGTATGTCACCTTATGTGGTAAGAAGGACTTGAGAGATGTGACTGAGATGACCCTGGGTACCTGTTTGGGCCAGTGTTATCACAGGGAGGAGAGGCTCTGTGACGATGGAAGCCTGGGTGAGAGAGATGCAGCTGCCATCAAAGGATCGTGAGACCAGGAATTCGGCTGACCTGTAGAAGCTTGAAGGGAAAAGGAAACGGGTTCCTCTATAGTGCCCAGAAGGAGCCAGGTCTGCCAGCACCTTTATTTTAACCCCAGGAGATTCATTCTAGATGGAGAACTTTAACAGAGCAAGCGTGTGCTGTTTTAAGCTCTTATTGGTGACAACCGGAGACTCCCATTAGGACCTGTAGATTCGTTTAGCTAAGCACCCACATTTCCAGTGTGTCTACCCAGCTCCTCAGTGTGCTCAGCCCTGCAGCTGACCGTCCTGACAGGCAGAGCTCCATCCTCTTAGCAGCTGGCGGAGGCAAACATCACTGTTCTAATTAATTAGCAATCAGTCATAGGCCCAAAGAGGCCAAGTGGTGGCCTCCAGACTCAGCCTGGCCTGCCTGTCCACTGAAGTCCAGACATCACCTCCCTCAGGGGTAGACTCATACTGGGAAATGAGAGAGAAGCACAGATCTGGCCGTGGATTGCAGACCCAGATGTATCAAGTCAGTAGCAGAGACTACAGGGAACTAGAGGTTTGAATACACGCAACCTGTGTAGGTAAGAGCAGGAATTAGGAAGCTGATGAGTCTAATGCCTTCTGAATCCAGTCCTGCCAGCAGCTTCTAATGCTACCTTAGCTACTCAGAGCAGCTAATGTGCCTGCTTGGCAAAGTCAGGGACCCCTATGCACACAGCAGACATAGACAAACACATCCATGTGTGTGCTTTAAAGACTCTTGGGGGGGTGGCAAAAGAGCTCTGGGAAGCCAGGGCATACACAGCAGCTTACAAGGAAAGCTGATGCCCATCTTCCTTCTAGTGGGCAAGGTCCAGACCTCAAATGAGCATGAGGCCTGCCCGAATCAGATGAACACATATACAGACATCCCATAGCTTTTTTCCTATTATGGAAAAATCACCAGCTCTCCAACCCATATGTCCACCATCACCTGTTTCCAACCACCTTGTGCTCCCCAAGTGTTGTGGAGTGGTTCTCTAGTTTGGCATTTCTTAACTAAACCGGAGCACCAGTGGAAGGCACATGTGGGACTTCGTTGGGGTCCTGGCCCGTCACTTTCTGCACCATGTGGGCCCTCTCACTCAAGCTGGCCTGGATGGACGTTTTCTAACATCATCAGCCCTGGCAGAGACAGGCTAGGGGGTGTTTATGCTGACCTTGCCATTTCACACAAAGAGGAGAGAAGCCAGGCAAAACCGTGCCCCAAACGGCTGAAGCCTGCTCACTTGAGAATTGGAATCCTGTTGTCTCCAGAACGGGAGACTGAATCCTGCTCTCTTGAGAATGGGATCCCCGTCACCTCCACTCATGTTTCACAGCAAGCATGTGTTGTCCTCATCTCTTTCCTTGCTCATTGCTCAGCCCAGGGCCAGCACTGACAACACCTGGAACTCTCTGTTGTTGGGGAAGGGACTGCCCTATGCTCTTCACCAAGAAGCAGCCGCCCTCAGGCCCCCTGTGAAGCGCTGTGAGAAGGAAGCCTTTGACTTGTGGTGGTGGTTCAGTACCACCTCAAAATTAGGCAGTAGGTTCGTCCCAGTAATACTTCAGGCACCCAAACACCGCAATTGGATCTCTGATTCCCCCTAGCCCCCACCTCAGAGTCTCCAGCAGATTGCTTCCCAGATCTCTGTGCAGCTCCTCTCCTGGCTCACAAGCCTAGGAAGAAGAAATATTTCCACCCCACAAGTGCCCCCAGCCCCATCTTTCTTAAAGATTCTGTAAACAAAAGCACATTCTGAGATGCAGACCCTTCTTGGTGGCAGCCAAATCTCTGAGTGTCAGGGACACGCAAATGGATGCTTCTAAAAGGTAGTAGGTACCTTTTCCTTCTTGGTGGCCTCCATCCTGGTTCTGTCATCCAGCATCTGAGCCGCTGCCAGCCCGGGCGAGCTGGGACCCCTCAGCGTTCCCCACCAGATCTCCAAAGCAGAAATAGCCCAGGTTTCTCCCACGCAGCCACAACCAGCACCAGGCCTCAGAGACTGCAGTCCACCGCAGCTGGCTGAGGTCACGATTTCCTCCTTTTCATGTTCTCTTCTGGCCCTCTTCCCACCCTGGCGTCCTCAGGCCCAGTGTTCTTCAGGAGGAGCCATGTGATTCCAGGGAAATGTCCTCAGTGGTGGTTGACTTTCTTCCAGTTACGCTGAGCTGCGCCGGCTTGGTGGCCTGAGACAGACTCAGCAGAAGAGGTGTCTCCCTCCTGTGGCTTGGGGGTGGCTTTTGAGTAATGAGGCAACAGGTAACTGTCCCTCACACCCCAGCTTTCTTCTCTGGGATCAGTCACAGTCAATGCTTCTGTTCCTACCAGGTGTGGAGTAGATTTCTCCTGCAAGGGCCTCTGTGCTCCTGAGAGGCCTGTGGTTTCTATGGTGACCATTCTGTCATTAGAGCTACCATGCAGAAAACTAGGACTGATGGCCAAAGGCTTCTACTCCTGTCACCACGGTGACCACTCTGTCACTCTGTCACCACAGTGACTGCAGGCCTGGTAGACATTACCACCTGCTTAGTCCCCAGGTCAGCGCCCCAGTGCCTGTCACACTTACTAAGGAGCAGAGGCCTCTGTGTCTGAGAAACAGAAGAACAGAGAAGGCTTGACTTTTCTTGGCTGCCAGCCCAGCTGTGTGTAATGGGGACTGCTAGCAGCTTCTTGCTGCTTTCCCTTCCTCCTGTTCTAAATCCTGACCTGGACGGTGGGCCTGAGCCACACATGCCCAGCTGAGCCCCCCACTACTAAAGCAGAGGCCCATGCGACTATGTGTGTTCGTAGCTCAGGAAGCCCCAGCCCAGGGTACACTTCCACTGTCACCATCCCAGCCCAAATGTTCCTACTGAACTTGGCCTCTGCAGTGGGAAGACCAGGCTGAGACTTCAGTCCGTGGCAGTGGTCTGGAGCAAAATGCAGTTTCTGACCCAGAACTCTGAGGTCTTGTGTGCGTTTCACACTTACAGCTTTTCTTAGTCAGGCCCGGCCTTTTTCAAGCAGTCGGTGTAGCCAGTGGCTATTTTATTGAATGGGGTGGCTACCAACCCCTGACCTGAGCCACCACTGTTATGGAACACAACAGTGGGGTGAGCAGGAATGGTGGGTAGATCTTTCTAGATACTCTATTTTGAGATTAACTTCCACTGACAGTTTCAGGTTTTCAGTTTCCAGGAAGGCCAGGATAGAAATCTTGGCATTTTGCCCAAGTAAATATGTATGCGTGTTTGTCGTTGATGGGTTTGTAGAAGCAGACCTCTGGTTCAAAGGGGGTATGCATCTTACATTTTCAGCGGCTACGACCACATGACCTTTTCAAGTGGATTTACCCATCTATTGATACTTCTGCCAACACTAGCAGTTTGGATACATTGTCATCAATCATTGAGAAGATAAATTTTTATGGTTTTCCTGTCTTCTCATTGTGTTTGAACTGTGAAGTGATGCTCTCTTCTTCTTATGTGTCTATTGATTCTTATGTGTCTTCTCTTTTATTTTTAAGTGTGTGTGTGTGTGACTATGTGCAGTGAAAACAGGTGCCTACAGAGGCCAGTGGTATCAGCTACCCTAGAGCTAGAGTTCCAGGCAGTCGTGAGATGCCTGATAGGTGCTAGGAACCGAACTCAGGCTCAGGGCCCCACAGAAGAGTGGTCAGTGCTCTTAACCACTGAGCCATCTCTCCAGCCTTCTTCTTCTTCTTCTTCTTCTTCTTCTTCTTCTTCTTCTTCTTCTTCTTCTTCTTCTTCTTCTTCTTCTTCTTCTTCCTCTTCTTCCTCTTCTTCTTCTTTTTGGTTTTTCTAGACAGGGTTTGGAGCCTGTTCTGTAACTAGCTCTTGTAGCCCAGGCTGGCCTCAAACTCACAGAGATCCGCCTGCCTCTGCCTCTCCAATGCTGGGATTAAAGGCGTGTGCCACCATCACCCGGCATAAGTATGAAGTGTACAAAGTGATGGGTTTCATAATGGCAGGTTCATTCAAGTGCATCTTTTTCACACCCACAAAACCATCCTCTCCTCCCCAACTTGCTAGGCCTCTGGATTTCTTCTTTTAAGGATTACTTGTCCAATATGGTCAACAACTATGCTGTTATTGACCTGTTTTTTCCCATCAACTGTGAGAACAATTTTTATATTCCACCTAAAATATCTAATAATCTTTTATTTGCCAAGTGTGTTGTATTTCACAGTTTGCTGCTAAATTTACAACTTAACTAATAGTGTCTTGCATCATACAGTAGTATCCATCTTCATGAATCCCATCCTCTTTCAGGGACTAGTGTTTTGCTAAAGAAAGCCTTTTCCATTCCCAAGTTGAAAAGCTAAAAATGTTCTTACACCTTTCTTTCTTTTTTTTTTAAAGATTTTATTTATTTATTATCTATACAACATTCTGCCTCTATATATGACTTCAGGCCAGAAGAGGGCGCCAGATCTCACTACAGATGGTTGTGAGCCACCATGTGGTCTCAGGTCCTCTGGAAGAACAGTCAGTGCTCTTAAACACTGAGCCATCTCTCCAGCTCTCTTACACTTTTCAATCGAATATTTTATTTGGTTGATGATTTTTTTGAAAATAAAGGATACGCCTTTAATCCCAGCACTCGGGAGGCAGAGGCAGGCAGATCTTTGTGAGTTCGAGACCAGCCTGGTCTACAAGAGCTAGTTCCAGCGCAGGCTCCAAAGCCACAGAGAAACCCTGTCTTGAAAAACCAAAAAAAAAAAAAAAGAAAGAAAAAGAAAATAAAGGATAATTGCATAATTTTTCCCTTCTCTCCTCTCTCCAACCCCTTTCAGACCTCTGTCCCCCCCCCCGCTCCTTCTATAATACAAGGCCTTTTTTTCTGTTATCGTTATATATGTATATATATGCATAAATATATGACTACAATCTGTTCAGTCTGGTTAATGTAACTGTGTGTATATGATTTCAGGGCTGACCACTTGGTATTGGATAACCAATTGGGGGCTCATAAAAGGGGACTACTATTTCTGCTGCTCTCAGTGTTCCTTGTCTGCTGGCAGTTCTTTATTTCCGGGTGGGGCCCTATGAGAGTCCCCTCTTCCACGTAAGCATGTCTATTGGTGCTATACTTGCTCAGGTCTTGTTTAGGTAGCCATAGTGTTGAGGTATCATGGGTAAAGCTTCCCTATCATTTCTAAGAGACACAATCTTACAGCAGTCCCGCCTCATCTTTCTGTGACTATGTTAGGAGTATCCAGAATTCTGATGGCATTCCTTGTGTTCTGGCTACTCTTCTAACATGTTTTGCTACTCTCACAATCCCTAGGGCAGCTTCTTGTGTGCAGTGTGAGTCAGGAGCCCTTTGGATGGCCAGTGTTGGTGTGGTGAGGTCTGGTCTGGTGCAGTAGGTGCCTCTTGACGAGCTAAGGATTGGGCCAGACAGGCCACGAGGATCAGTGTCATCCCATGGCACAGTTTCCTTGTAGAAGCTCTTCCTCTGTGTTGGTGTGCCTAGCTCTGAGGGTGTACCTCATTTCCTCCGTATGCTCGTATCCTCAGGTGGAATCCATGCCCACTGAGGCTAAGGGAAGTCCATGCAGGCTGTGGAGCAGAAGCAACCCCTGGAGGCTCTCCTGCCTGCTCTCCATTTTCTCTGAAGCTTCCCTTCCACTTCCTCTGCAGGGCTGTCCCACAGCCATCAAGTAACAGGGACAGGATAAGCAAGCTGCCTAAATGACTGTGTATTCCCATTTCAAATGCCTGGCGTTTGTCCAGCACATTTAGTCCCCAGCCGTGGAAGGCTGTCTCTCAGACAGACACAGCTTCGGGAAAGCCCCTGCAGGGAAGGCAGTCTGCAAATCCCCATCTCACTAACCCAGAAAGCTCTGACACGGTTCACCTGGTCTGTCTTCCTTGGCTGTGATCCCTTCTTTCCCAAGTACAGTCTTATCCCTGCCCTTCCTTTGTACTGACATAGCCAGTTGCAGAAAGAAAATTTTGTGGCAATCCAAGTCTATCTTCCCTGCTGCCTAGAGAACCCAGGGAAAACTGGGACATCCCAGTGTCGAGGTATGGGAGTGATGTTCCTAAGGTCAGGGTCTGCTGAGGATTTGTATAGCTTATTAAATCTATGCACAGAGGGCACAGATTTGTGCAGGGATGCAGCAAGCAGGGGAGACTTGCTTAGCATGAATGAGGATCTGGGTTCTAGATGTGTGTATGTGTGTATATATATATATACACATATATACATACATACATACATACACATACATATTCATGCACTTACAATTTGACAACTGGTCTCATGGAAGTCTGACTACACAAGTAATCCCTTTCAATGTCTCCTTGGTTCTTTAGGGGTTCTGCTGTGTAGCTGGGGTAAGCACCTCTTCTGAGTGGGGCAAAGCTTCAGAGGCAGGTGGGTGATTGCCTTTTCCACTGGGCAAATGCATAGGACCTGGGTCTTTGGTCCTAGAAACTGTTATTCTAAATATGTTTGCAAAGAGGCCTTTTTAAAAATTATGATCTGTGAACATTGATGCAAAAATACTAAATAAAATACTAGCAAATCAAATCCAAGAACACATCAGAACCATCATCCACCATGACAAAGT
>JAQHUG010000046.1:9970767-10058659 GCA_028555095.1 Dicrostonyx torquatus | reverse complement strand
TTAAGAGCACTAACTGCTCTTGCAAAGGTCCTGAGTTTGGTTCCCAGCACCTATATGGTAGCTAACAGACATCTGCAATTACAACTCCAGGGAATCTAATGATGGGATGCCCTCTTCTGACCTCTGTGGGCACCATGCATATATGTGGCACCTGCACATATATGCAAGAATAACATGCCAGGCAGTGGTAGCACAGCTGGGCAGTGGTGGTGCATACTTTTAATCCCAGCTCTTGGGAGGCAGAGGCGTGCAGATCTCAGAGAGTTCGAAGCCAGCCTGGTCTACAAAGTGAGTTCAAGGACGATCAGGACTGTTACACAGAGAAACCCTGTCTCAAAAAACAAACAAACCAAAAAAGAATGACACTCATACACGAAAAAAATCTTAAATTTTATTATAAGTATATATTTTTAATATTATGTGTTAGTGTGCATACATACATGTGAGTATGCAGGGGTTGGCATGTATGTTACTGTGGGAATATGAAGGTGAGACAGCAACTTGGTTCTCTCCTACCATGTGGGTCCTGGGCATCAAACTCAGCGGGCTTGGCAGCAGATGCCTTTCCCCACTGAGCTGTGTCTCCTGACCTACAAAGGTGTACAGGCTGGCTTTGTGCATCAACTGGACACAAGCTAGAGCCATTAGAGGGGAAAGAGCCTCAGCTGAGGAAATTCCTCCATGAGATCCAGCTGCAAGGCATTTTCTCAATTAGTGATGAATGGGGGAGGGCCCCGGCAATGGTGGGGAGTGCCATTGCTTGGCTGATAGTCCTGGGAAGGTGGGCTGAGGGCTGGAGAGGTTGCTCTTCCGGAGGTCCTGAGTTCAATTCCCAGCAACCACATGGAGGGTTACAACCATCTATATTGAGATCTGATGCTCTCTTCTGGCCTGCAGGCCTGCATGCAGACAGAACACTGTATACACAGTAAATACACAAATCTTAAAAAAAAATGGGGGGGGTGTCTAAGCAAGTCATGTGAAGCAAGTCAATAAAAAACAGCAGCCTTGAATGGCCTCTGCATCAGCTCCTGCCTCTAGATTCCTGCCCTGTTTGAGTTCCTGACCCTGACTTCTTTCAATAAAACGGCAATATAGAAGTTTAAGTCAAATAAACCCTTTCCTCCCCAACTTGCTTTTCAGCCATGGTGTTTCAATTAGGCTTTTTGAAACCCTAACTATGACACCAAGAATCCTCCAGACTTTCAGTACCAGATTGAGTCCGCTGAGACAGCCAGTCTGAGCCACTATCACATTCTTGGCCTCTCCAGTGTGAGACAGCCATTGTTAGACTACTTATAGAGCATCCTGAAGTCAAGCTAATAAATCCTTTTTAATATATGTATATTTATTCTATCAGTTCTGTTCCTTTAGAGAACCCTAATACAGGCATATATATATATACACACATGTTCATACACACACACATATATATACAAATACATACATGTATATCGATATACATATATGTAGATATCCCAACATGTGGGAATACATATGTATATATGCATATGAACTCTTCACAAGCAAGTTGTATACATGATGTTCATTTATTTCTACTCATAAAACCAGAGGATTTTCTTTTATGACCAAGCAGTGACTGAAAGCTAGAATAAAAACACAGTGCTTGCCGGGCGGTGGTGGCCCACGCCTTTAATCCCAGCACTTGGGAGGCAGAGATAGGCGGATCTTTGTGATTTTGAGGCCAACCTGGTCTACAAGAGCTAGTTCCAGGACAGGCTCCAAAAGCTACAGAGAAACCCTGTCTCGAAAAACAAACAAACAAAAAACAAAACAAAACAAAAAAAAACCACAGTGCTATTATGTAATCTATAGACCTTGTTCAGACCTTAGACTGCCTTTAAATCTCTGCTTCCAACTGCCTGTAGGGTACCTTCAACCTGTCACAAGCTCGCTTTCTTTCTTCCTTCCTTCCTTCCTTCCTTCCTTCCTTCCTTCCTTCCTTCCTCCCTTCCTTTCTTTTGTTATTGAACATAGATAACGACGCAAATCATCATCATCGTTGTTAAACATCCGCAATCTTATACTTGATCGATTTTAGCAACAAGTCTACAAAAAAGATATTTTCTAAGCTAACATGGTGAGGGGAGAATCCTCACTTTTGTGGTGTGGAAGTCCTGGGGCTGAATTCAAGTTGGGTAACAGCTGGGGAAACGGAATGGAAGACAAATGTCCTTTGCAATAGATTACCAAGCCTGGCTTGGGAAATTTGCATATGATCAGGTGAGCCTTCCTGGGACCAAGGGAGACTGAGAACCGTGAAGAGCCGGAAGAGGTGCCAAGAGTGGAGGTGGGCTGTAAGGGAGTTTGTTGAGCGCTCTAGGGTTCACGGTTGAACCCTCTCTGTCTCTTACTAACCATTTTCCTAAACCTCTTTCTGCAAGGTGGCTTGTACCCACTCACTGTCCTCCTGGTCATTTTGTTTAATTTTAGGTGAAGCGATTTTCTCCAGAAACGGTTCTCATCTGCCGCCTGTAGAGCCACTGTGTCAGTGCAGGCGAATAGGACCGGATGACAGCATCTGACTGCTTGGCTTGTCGAACAAATGTGCCCATATCAGGGGTTACCTCAATGGAAGGGATTGAGGACATTTCTTTTAGTCCTCTGTTTTGGGGATACGCAGGGAAGGCTGTTTAGCCTGGTGCCTGCTACATGGAAAGCGTACCGAGAAGTCGAACGTGGAGACAGGTATGGGTTGCCATGCTAGCCGGATGAGGAGGTAAAGGCGACAGCACGGAAGAGAACACACACCAAAGCACTGCCACGCAGTCAGAGCCCGATGCTCCTGGCACCGACCTCGACAGACGAGACGCGTCCCGCCTCTTAGATGTGCGCACGCGCGTACTCTGACTTCCGTCCTACGTAGAGCAGTAAGCACCACTCGCGACCGGAACCGGAAGTGGACCCCCGAGCTAGGAGGAAGAAGCCGGCGGGGCCCCGTCAGCAGCCGGTCGCGGCTGTTCTGAAGGACAGCGGCCGCGCTCTTGTGAGCGGGTCTGGGGTCCAGCCGGCGGCCCGAAGGCGCGGCACCATGAAGCTGTACAGCCTCAGCGTCCTTTACAAAGGCGACCCCAAAGCGGTGCTGCTCAAAGCCGCGTACGACGTGTCTTCCTTCAGTTTCTTCCAGAGGTCCAGGTGAGTGGGCCGGGCCCTGGTGGCTGGGCCGGGAGGGCGGGGAGTCAGGTCTCTCTCGGGGGAGCCCCGCCACGGCCGCGGGCAGCGCACTGTGCCTGAGGAGCAGTCCCCAGCGTCCCTGGGAAAGGGCTCTGCCATCCCACAATACCGCCCTGTGGTAGAAAGATTGGGAGAATACTTGAAAATCGTGCAGATTACCAGGTTCGCCACCGAATGTCGTGAAGTAGGGTATCGAGACCCAGAGATAAGCATTTTGATTCCCACCTCGCACCCAGTGATTTAACCAGTATCTTCACAGCCTTCTTTGTGTTTTGTCAAAGCCAATGGTTCGCAACCTTCCTAACGCTGCGACCCCTTATTACAGTTCCTCACGTTGTCGTGACCCCCCCAACCATAAGATTATTTTCCTTGCCTACTTCATATCTGTAGTTTTTCTACTGTTGTGAATAGTAATGTAAATATTTTTGGAAATAGAGGTTGTCAAAGGGGTCGTGACCCACATGTTGAGAAGCGCTGGTCAGAGCCCTTTCCAGCAATCCGTATGAGCTGTTTGGAGGTATTCTTTTTATGACTGAAGTCGCCAGTTCCTCAAGGATTGGGCGTAGGGTGTAGCTAGAAGTCGAACTCATAGTCTCTTTCTTAGTGTTTAGACCTTGGCTATCAGAAAGGTTTTGATTTGGAAGGAAGCTTTGAATTTGTAGGACTTACTGGCTTTTAAAAGGTTCTGGGGTGCCACAGGCGCCCGGTCCATTTGTGGGGGCGGGCATAGTGACTCAAACATAAAAGGAGAAGGGCCCAACAGGATAAGACCTGTGGTCATTTTGTGTCAAAGTCTGGGGGAATCTGCCCTTTTGGGCTCTGTTTTTGATCTTGACTCCATATAAATGGAGTCATAGATACAGTGATTCTCTTTTTGTATCCAACTGATTTTACTTTGTCTATGTTGCTGCAGATACCAAAATTTTCTTCCTTTTGAAGTCTATACACTATTGAGTTTTATGTAAACCCGGTTTTGCTTATGCATCTGTCTGCTGATGGACATGAGTTGCTGCCCATTGAGGCTGTGTGAATAAAGTTAGCAAGGGGTTGGGAGTTAGCCCATTCAGGACAGTGCTTGCTACATGAGGGCCTAAGTCTGGTCCCAAATATTCACGTTAAAAAAAAATAGCTGGGTATTGTGGCACGTGCTTATCCTTCCAAAGCTGGGGAAGTAGAGAGCAGATGATGGGGTCAGGGCATAGTGACTGGCCCTAAGGGAGATAGCCCCTGAGGAATGGTGCCATGTGTGCACACGCACCTGCCCGTAGGTGTGCACCCATGTGAATACACAGAGACCCAGCTCACAGGGTCTTCACAGGGTTTTCTGGGGTGTCTATTCCCAGGCGTGGAATCATGTCAGCTCTTGGCTCCTAGCTCTTCCTGCTTCCCTACTTTATGTTCCCTGGCCTCTGTTCTGTGCTTGACGTTGTTTTTCTCTGAGGGAACCTTTGGTGCCAACTTGGCTCTACATCTTTCAGCTTTTTCCTTTCTATTTATATGCAAGATTCCCAGAGCTTTCACTGTACCACTGCCGTCTTCCTTGGCGTCTTTACGTTAGCTATCTCAGATGACCAGCAGTGACACGGAGAGATTCATGTTCCCATTCAGTGAGACCCCTTATTTTCATCTTTCATGTTACCATGGTTACCAAAGTCTTTGACTAGTCTGTCACAGTTAATGCACTTCTTCCTAATTACATGACTATACTCCTGCTCTAGATACTGTCTTTTTAGTTTTATTGCAAAGGCTTTCTTGGGGATTTAAGAAAAAAAATTAAAGAATTTTTTGTGATTATTCTGACCATGCCATCCCCTCATGATAATAATAGTTTACTGTGTGCCAGGTAAGGTACCAGTGCTTTTTCTATATGAACTCACTTTAACTATCAGCCCAGACTTTCACTACCGAGTCAGCACAGTAATCTTCACGACATGTAGACTTGGAAGCTCAGAGTTAGATCTTCAGATATTGCAGTTAAGAATCCTTACTGCAAGGTATGTGGCGTACATCTTTAATCCCAGCACTCAAGAGGCAGGGCAGGTGGATCTCTCAGCTTGGTCTGTGTAAGAGTTCCAGGGGAGCCAGGGCTACAAAGACCCTGTCTCAAAAAAGCCAACAAATAGCCCTGTTCTGACTGCCCTTTATCATGCATCTCCAGTTGAAGGTTTTCATCTATCCTGGCTGGACCATCTCCTGAAGCTCTTCCATTCTGACCAGGTCTGCACCTCTCCTTTGGGCCCGTGACAAACCTTTGTTGCAGCTTTATGAGCCACTTTTTACCCTGACTAAGCTGTTACTTTCCATTCTTTCCACAGTGCTCAGGACATAGCAGACCTGACCAGGCTGTCTCTCTCAGGGTGTAGGTCTGTGGCATTCCCAGCCAGGGTCGACTCTGTGGCCACACCCTTACTGATGTGCTTCTGCCTGAAAGATTTTGCAGCTAGTGTTTTTCTAGAGCAGTGTGTATTTATGCTGCTTCTTGGGAACTAGTACAAACACTGCTTTCTGTTTTGCCACTAGATCCCAAGCATGTTGGTTTTCTAAAAATCTCAGTCACATTTTTATTTCCTGTGTGTATATGTGTGTGGGCATGAACACATCATGGGATGCGTGTGGAGGTGAGAGGACAACTTGTGGGAGTTATTTCTCTCCTTCCACCATGCGGGTCCCAGGGATCAAACTCAGGTTGGTAGGCTTGACAGTAGGTGCTTGTATCCAAAGAGCCAAATTACTGGACCCCAAATCATGTTTCGATTGCAAATGACTGAAGCCTAAAGAAAATGTCTCAGCTATCTGGAAGTGGTTGTTACACAGATAGGACTTGAATAATGGTATATGCATCTATGTTCATTTATAATGTGTTTGTTGTTGTTTCTAAGGTTAAGAGGGAATGAAATAAAACCAAAAGGTAATGAATGTTTCCTTAACTTAGAACCTCAGAGGTCTCGTTCCACTGTGACTTGGAAGAAGGTTATAAATATGTGTTGTATTTCCTAGTGTTCAGGAATTCATGACCTTTACAAGTCAGCTGATTGTGGAACGCTCGACAAAAGGCAGCAGAGCCTCTGTCAAGGAACAAGGTAAGAACCACCTTCTGAATGCTGGCCTGGCTGTCACACCGTAGACAGTGCTTCCTGTACCGTATCATTGCTCCCAGGACCATCTCTTTTGCTATCCCTTCTCTCGTTGCTTCTCCTATTTATACAGAATTCTGAACCCAGTGATCACTGTACGAAACTTGCTATGCAGCTGTATTACACAGCTTGCCTTCAGTAAAGATTAGACTCTCCCCCAGCTGGGCTTGATGGGCTGAGCAGTGATAGGGACTGATTCTCTTAGGCCATCAGCAGCTTTCATGGTCTACTTTTGGTTTTTGTTTTTGTTTGTTTGCTTTGGGGGGGTTTTGAGACATTGTTTCTCTGTGAAATTGTCTTGGCTGTCCTGTAATTCACTCTGTAGACCAGGCTGGCCTTGAACTCACAGAGATCCACCTGCCTCTGCCTCCAGAGTGCTGGGATTTTAAAGGTGTGCGCCACAACCGCCTGGCTTTTTTTTTTTTTTTTTTCCATTCTACTTTTCCTCCCAGAGTTGCAGATGCTTCAAAAGAGGATTTGGTACTTGTGAGGTAATACTGTGTTCTGTGCTCCTTAAGTTGGTTTTGTTTTGTTTGAGCAGAATCGTTCCTTTATTTCATAACTCAGGTTTTGGGTATCAGTTTGGGGCATTTATTTAGACTCACACACGTCACAAACAAATTTGAAGTTACATGAATTTCATCAGGCATAAACAAAGGCGACTCTACTGGTTGGTTTTGTGTGTCAATTTGACACAAGTTATAGAGTCATCAGAGGAAAGAGCCTCAGCTGAGGAAATGCCTCCTTGCGGTCCAGCTGTAAGGCATTTTCTCAATTAGTGATCAGTGGAGGAGGGCCTAGCCCTGAGCTGGTGGTCCTAGCTTCTGTCAGAAAGTGTGCTGAGCAAACCAAGGGAAGCACGCCAGTGAGCATCTCCTCTATGACTTCTGCCTCCAGGTTCTGGCCCTGCTTGAGTGTCTTCCTGTCCTAACTTCCTCCAGTGATGGACTATGATCTGGAAGTATAAGCCAAATAAACCCTTTCCTCCCCAACTTGCTTTGGTCATGGTGTTCATTGCAGCAGTAGGAACCCTAACTAAGACAGTAGCCTCACATAGACGGTGTAGCCTGAGGATCGAGTTCCTGAACTGATGACAGAGTCACAGACATAGGTGCTGTCAGCAGTACTGACCATGTATTCTTCATGAAGATTATCTGTGCTGTGATGATCTCAGAAGTGAGAAGGACTCGTGATTGTATCTCTCTGCTCTCTCCTTCATGCTGTCTGCCCTTCTTGGTTTGATCACTTAAGGACTATTCCTCACACTGGCAAGCTTCTCAGTTTCTATGGAAACTGACTCCATGTTTGGTTCTTTCTTATTTGGGAGTGTATATAAAATAAGATGATAATTCTCCATCTTACCTCCTCTCTGTTCTTGTTGATCTCTGCACCTCTCTGATTCCTGGGACTTGAAATACTTTCCTTGTTTGTTTTTCTTTCTGTTTAATATGGGAATCTTCTGGGTCAGATCCTTATAACAAGAGTGTTGTTATTTGTAAGCTCCTGTTCTTGGTCCTCTTACTCTGGGAATGTGGTTAGTCATTTCATCTCTGAAACAGTCCTGTAGATTATGATTATTTTGCAGAGGCTTTCTGTAAACCATACCCTTTAATCATATGACAGCTTTAGTGTAATAACACTAGAGACCTCAGCCAGGAGTGGCTCGTTTTTTTCTGACAGTTCCTCTTAGCCACCCACTACTGGCTGGAATAGGTCAAACCATGTCGTATTACATGAGATTGAAGCCCTAAGAGGCAATTTACTGCTTCTCGGCCACTCTGAAGAAATTATTTTAAGAAAATAGAATCAGCTTGTCTTGTCTGGTATACCCTCAATTTAGGAACAGCATAGAGCCTCAGAGGGCCATAAATTACCAAGATTTAGCGAGGCCTGGCCTGAGCTAAAGGCAGTGATCTGGAGTTTCTCTGAGGGATAGTGCCTCTGGTGTGTTTTCCATCCCTGACAGCTCATTTCGATCTCATTACACACATAGTCTTAGGGAACTAAGGTATCAGTCAGTGCCCAGGTATGGCCCACAGAACTGTGGTACAGAGCCTTCATTGGCCTCACTCAGAGCAGGTGAGTTCTAGAGGAGTGTCAGAGTGGCTGTGTTTGGCCTAGAAAGCAGGAGCCAGCATTATGATGCCTTGGCAGATTCAAAGCGTCTGAAGCCCTCATGTCAGCAGCCACACGTGAGATATCTTGTCTCCTCAGAGTATCTTTGCCATGTCTACGTCCGGAGTGACAGTCTTGCAGGTGTGGTCATTGCTGACAGCGAATACCCTTCGAGAGTGGCCTTTACCTTGCTGGAGAAGGTGAGTGTGTTGTGGAATCGGCTAGGATGACAAGTATGAAACATGGTAGACCCAGTACCTGAAGCGCAAGGGGTGATTGGTCCAGAGGCCACATTTTCAGCCATCATTTCCCCCCAAACAGGAGACATTTGAAATCCTTGCCTATATATATTTCCTCCTTGGTGCTAACTCTGCCCTTATGCCACTGGCTTGCTTTACCTCTCCTCTGAATAGGGCACAACTGCCACCCTCTCCCCTTAGCTCTTGCTGTCTTCTTGTTGCTCCTGCAGGCCGTCACGGCAGCTCTCTCCCCTGGTGTAGGTCAGTGACTTCATGGAGTTTACTGTTTCTTTTTTTGAGACAGGTCTTATATGTTGGCCTGGACCTCAAACTCAGAGTTGCACCTGTCTCTGTCTCCTGAGTACTGAGGTTAAAGGCATGTGCCAGCACCACACCCATTCCCACCCACTCAATGGAGTTTAGTATCCAAGAACTTGTAATTATAAACTCTGAGGCAGAAGCTGCTTTGTCTAGTCCTCCATTGCATTAAAACACTTCCAGGCACGTGGAATCTGGTGGTTGCTTACATCCAAAGAGCCTAGACCACTATCTGGAAGAACTACTTGGAAAACTAGAGGGCCAGTTTAAAACTAGTATAAAATGAGAATCCTTTTATCACTCTCCAGGTGCAGTTCAGACTGGGCACTTTACTTTGTTTCTAGACTGCTTAGAATGTGTGTCAGTCATAAACACTTGAGAAGAGGGGACTTGAACCTAGACTGCTGTCTTGCCAGTAGATGTCCTGGTACCCCGGGGAGCCTAGGAGCCTCATTTGGGATGAGTGCTGTTGGTGAAGCTGGGTCACCGAGGGTGCTGGTGAGCATGGGTGGGAGATATGTTGCGTTTCCTTTGTTTTGCAGGTACTAGATGAATTCTCCAAGCAGGTCGATAGGATAGACTGGCCAGTAGGGTCACCTGATAAAGTCCAGTACACAGCCCTGGATGGTCACCTTAGCAGATACCAGGTGAGTTTAGAGAAATGTCCTCTAGAAACAGCCTAGACGTGCTGTGGCCTGGGCAAGGTCAGTAACCAGGTAGTTCAAGGCTGGTGCACAGGTGAACCTTCTGTCTGGACAACACGGACTTAGAGATCTAGCTCTAGACAGGCTTTTAAGTTCTCTGTTCTGTGCCTTTTTATTGTGAGAGTTGGTTCAGGTTTGTTTGCAGGTAACAACTCCATTTTTAGTCTTGCTTTTGTTTTGGTTCCCAGAACCCCCGAGAAGCTGACCCCATGAGTAAAGTACAAGCCGAGCTGGACGAAACCAAAATCATCCTGGTAAGCGGGGGGTGGAACCAAAGGACAGAGTCACGGCATGCTTCAGGAAATGGTGATTGCCACTCCCAGCTTCATCAGACTCTCTCTTGTGTGCCCCATCTGAGTTCACAGCACCCTCTACTTGGAGGGAATCAGTGTGATCCTAGTGTGTACTGCTGGGTGAGCATTCTGCCGGTGAGCTACGTCCCCACCTTCAGCGGATGCTTCATGTTACATGAATTGCTCAGCTGTGCACAGGCATAAAGGACACTTTGCCTAAGTCCTCAACTGATCCCATTTCACACAAGGGTACAGCTGCCTGGCAGTAGCTGTCTGGGGAAGGAAATGAGCTACTCTTCATTGTGAGTCAGGTAAAGGACCACTGCTCTTGTGAGAGCCTCCATCTCTGTCCTCAAGGCAGAAGACCATCTCAGGGACCGGTGTTGCCTGTCATGGTGCTACCAGCAGGCATGTAATCTATTGGGTATATGATTTGTATATGTAATTTTGAATTTTGAAGGAGCCATATTTTTAAATGAAAGTAGTTGGAATTTTATGTTATTTAATCTAGATATCCAAAATCTTTCCTCCATATCTTTAGAATAAAACTCACTTTTTATAACTTTTTTATTTTATATGTAAGGGTGTTTTTGCCTGCTTGTTCTGCCTGGGCACTATATTTGTGCAGTGCTCTCAGATGCCAGAAGAAGGCATTGGATCTCCTGAAACTGGAGTTAGAGGTGGTTGTGAGCTGCCATGTGGGTGTTGGGAATTGAACCCAGGTCCTCTGGAAGAGCAGCCAATGCTCTTAGCCAATGACCCATCTTGCCAATCCTACTAATGAATGTTTTGCATACTGAGCCTGAGTCTCTGAAATCTGTTGTGTTTTTACTTGAAGCACATGCTAGGCCTTGTCTCATCTCAAGCTCTCTGGCTCCTGAGCCAGATAGCACAGCTTTTCCACCATATAAGTTTTCATGGCTGCTTAGAAGTAGCCATAAACTGTATGACTCTGAACAATACAAGTACGCTCTCTGCCAGGAGACTGGAAGTTTGAGTCAGGCTGGTGCCTTCTTGGGGCCATGTGAATAATGTCTGCTCTAGGCCTTTCTCTGGTTTCTGATAGCTGCTGGCAATGCTTGCTGTCCTTAGTTTCTCCTGTGTCATCACACAGTCTTCTCTGTCTGCGTTTCTGTTTTTATGAAGATGCTAGTTATGGAATTCAGGCCACCCTAATCCAGCATCACCACATCTTAAACTGACGACACTCACAAAGACCGTTTTTTCCAAATGAGGTCACATTCAGAGGTTCTGGGTGGATGTCAATTTTGGATAGCCACTACCCATCCTAGTGCAGTCATGTAGTACTCATGTATGTCTTCCTCTGCACATGCATGCCTACAGCACACAAGTACAAACACACGCTTTCCTAGGGCAGTTCTTAACTGAATCTGTGCTGGGGAGAACATTGGGAAAGCCCGAGGCCCTGTCCTATCGACTGGAGGTATTTTCTGCGACTGTGTCCTAGTGCTTGTTGGTGTCTGTTGGGGTCCAGAGGAGGTAGTTCTAGCCATTCAGCTTCCGGAAGGGCCTGTTGTCAGCAGCCAGTTAGTTAACTTCTCTCTTTTGTCTAGCATAACACCATGGAGTCTTTGTTAGAGCGAGGCGAGAAACTTGATGACCTGGTATCCAAATCAGAAGTCCTGGGAACACAGTCAAAAGCCTTCTATAAAACTGTGAGTAGCGCTACCTGGCCTTCGTGGGTATCCCCTCCCATAGAGCCATTGCAACTTGTTTCTCTGGCACTCTTTTTTTAACCAAGGCTGTATTTGGGTACCACTCCTTGGGGTGTGGGAGTCTAAAGTACTTAAGCCTCAGTGATTGACAGCTTACACTCAGGCCTTCTGCTTGACTAAGGTTATGCCTGCTGGGTTCAGAGCCAGCACCTACTTCCCCACTTCCCATTCTGATTCCTCTATTGGCAGAGCAGTTAGGCGTTAGTCCTTAAGATGCCAGCAGCTCACCTTTCTAAATCCGTTAGTTCTATACCACATTTCCCTCTGCTGAGTTTCTCTCCAGGCATTACTTAAATTTCTAATTGTGAACATTGTGTTTTGTTTAGTGTGTATGGATGTTTTGCCTACATGTATGTATGTATACCACATAAATGCCTGGTGCCCTTAGAGGCCAGAAGAGGACATAGAATTCTTTGAACCTGATGGTAGAGGTGGTTGTGAGCTGCCATGTGGGTGTTGGGAATTGAATCCTGACCCTCTGGAGAGCAGCCAGTGCTCTTAACTGCTGAGCTATCTCCTCAGCCCCAAAGTTGTACTCTTGGCCCATTGTGGTATCTACGCTGAATTGCATATTGGAGGAAGATGACCAGTGGGGTTAGGAGGTGGCCTTTGATGAGTAGGTGAGAACAGGTCCAATAGCAGCCCTACAAACATGAGGCAGAACCCTGTTTCTTCTCGGACGGACCATTCTCCAGAAACACCATCAGGGTGGTCTGATAGCACTGAGATACTCAGCCAGTCCAATTTCTATTACTGCTTCTTTTGCTTACACATGGATGACATCAGGAACTTTGTGAATTTATTGAGAGTGTTAGTGGGGTGTGAAATAAATGTAAAGAGCTCAGACTAGCAATGGAAGCAGTGTCACTTGGGCAGCTTCCTTCGAAGCCCTGAGGGCCATCCCTGGAGTAGGTTTGCTTTCTCTGTCTGCTCGCTTCAGTGGAGCTCTGTCCCCTGCACCCTCCAGCCTTCTCGGCACCCTGTAGACCTCCAGCCCTCCTTGGCACCCTTCATCCTCTTTTTTTTTTTTTTCAAGGCCCGGAAACAAAACTCATGCTGTGCAATCATGTGATGTAGCCCACAGAGGCAGGCGCTGGATCGTCATGTCACATCAGAACTGCAACTCCTGGAGATGAAGCGATACCCTGAAGATCTGGAGCCAGGCAGACTGGCTATTTTTATTTTGATGTTCTCAAGAGGAATGGAGGGATGACTTAAGGGTGGGAACATTGACGTTCACATGTGTGGCTGTGACTTCGGGAAAGAATTTGAGGTCCTCAAAGATGTAATGTTGGAAAAATGAAACCATAAACTCTAAGTGGCTCTTATAGGTGCTGAAGGGCTTATTCTCAGCTAACCCTGGAAGGCTCTGTGGGAGGGAATCTTTTTCCTGATCCTTGATGCGACTTAGGATTTCATTTGTGCATTAACAATATTAACTTTCCAGTGAATGGGGTGGGGGGAGGGGGTCTCGGGTGATAGGGCTGGGTGGGCAGAGTTTGAACACTCCGGAATTCTAGTCTCTTGCACTGTGGGGGCTGGGAGAAGCTCACCATGAGTAGCATCAGGACTATCAAAGGCAGTGGTCACTGGATCTCCTGTCTGACTTAACTGTCTGCTAGAATTGGCATCTGCCAGGAACAGGGCCCATCCTAAGTACCTTCATCCAGTACCACAAACTTGTGGGAGGTACTTAGAATGGGCTGAGAAGGGCAAGATGTGTGAGTTGTGGTTTTATCAGCCAGCAGACTGTTCAGACCGGGGCTGCTTTGGTGTCGGGAGGGTCAGCTGGGAGTGTCCATCTTCAAGGGAAGAAGCAGACACAGGTGCCCTCAGCTGTCCAGTGTGGAGGCACATGCACCTTGACTTACAGTTGGACGTTGACAGTAAGATCAGAGTAGTGGGTGCTGTCATCTCTCAAAGCTGTTTTTGTCTCTGTCTACAAGACTGTTTCGGCAACTGCTTGGGGCCTGCATGTTTGAGCAAGTCATTTCTGTGGGTACCAGGGACAGGTGCCAACAGCCCAAAGGGTCCCAGCATCTGTGGTCTGTCCAGCTATGGCTTACAGCCCCTTCCTAATCAGAGACAGCCACAGGGATAGAAGATGTTGATGGGTTGGTCTGAGCTAGCACCCACTGCCAGCACAGTCTGTGTGGTGAGCCCAGGATGTGCTGGGTCCCACATTGCCTCTTCGTGTTCTGCTGTGCACACAGTATGTCGTGAAATCCTGTCTCCCCAGAAGCAACCGCTGGGATGCTAGCATCTATGAGTTTTGAACCAGAGTTGTCTTACTCTAATGATCCCTGCTCTGAGCCTGTTGAGCTACCCTCAAGAGTGCCCGTATGGGAAGGGGGATGTCTACTATGGCTTTCAAAATCCTTACTTATTGGTATATCTGCCTATTTCTCTGGGTACTGCTAGCCAAAGGGTTCAGGCTCCCCCCTGGAGTGGCCTGCCCGTGTAATTTTCCTGCTGTCATAGACCTCTCCATCCCAGGGTCCTGGACAGCACAGATCCCGTCTGTTGTTGGCACTTGAGGTGGAGTAAATGATCTGGGTGCCACCTGTTTTCTTGCTCTGGAGGGTGCTGGGGAAGAGTGGGGGGTGGGTGGAGACAGACGTTTATGGGAAAGAAAGAGGTAACCTTCACCCACATATGGCTGTCCTACAGGGTATCACTCGCCCTTCAATGGATTGAGTTGCCATGTGTTTCCTGTCCCCCTCCCCATTATATTCTAATGTTAAATCACTTGGCAAAAGTGTATTTTAATAATGCCTAATTTCTCTGTTCTGTTTGAAGGTTTCTGTCTAGATAAAATTGTCTTTTGAAATTCCAGTACTGTCCTGTGTTTACTTTTAGCTTCAGGGAAATCTCTGTCTCCAACCCAGCCACTGAGGGGTGGGGAGATACCGGGTACTTTGTTCCTGCAGGTACTAGAATCCTGTCCCTGATAAATTTCCAGGCTTTCCTAGTAGAAATCCTATTTCCTTGTTTACTGGTAACCAGGTGAGGGAGCTCTGGAGTAGCCTTGCCATCTCAGAACCTAGTTCTCTGCACACTGGAGAATTTGCCTGGGAGATGTGCCTCTTAGCAATAGAGCCCTGGGAAGGCGGCTGTCCTTTGCCCGAGTTTCTGAGTTGTAGGCTGGCTCTATACCACCTAGCTTTCCAGGTTTGTGGGGACTCCTGACCCCTGAGGGGCACAACTAACTTGTAAGGATCAGGATGGGAATATTCAAATTTGGAGTGTGGTTTTAAGTTTTGAATGGCTAAGTGGCGGCTAAGCAGTTTGTGGCCTGAGGTGTCTGCAGCCTCAGCAGGTCAGCTAGCCTTGCTTTTAGCCTGCACCCGGTGTCCTGCCTGACTTGGGCAAGCTGCCCTGAATCCAGTGTGCTACCTCTTCCTGATCTGTGGACCCAGTAGAGTTCAGAGTCTCTGAACCTTCTTGGGTGACAGATGCCTAAGGAGCTTTGCTCAAAGTAAAAACGATGAATGAAACATTCTTTAAGAGAGTCCCCTTTGCCTGTAGTACTCAGTCCCATATGGGATGGTTACCCCTGGATACTGCCTGACAATCCTGTCGGCACTGCCCTGCTGTCCAGCATCCACAGAAAGGCTTCAGGAATAATGCATGGGGGAGGCTCACGCTCTGCAGCTTGTTGCCTTCCTGAGGGAGGCTGGCCTGGAAACGCTCCTCCGATTACAGCTGATAGGTTGTCTGGAACCCTAGCTAGAGGGCCCACTGCTGCTGTCCCTGTGGACACTGGCCTAGATTCTTTGTATTAGCTCTTGAGATCTACTGCCTGCCTGCCCATATATCTGAAAGCACCTCCTAGATGTAGCCCACAGAAACCATGAGGTAGACATCAGTAGCCCCCTTTACAGAGTGGAGGTGTTCAGAGACAGATACTTAAGAGAGAAGAGGCAGGCAGTTGGGAGTGTTGGCCAGTTCTGAACCCCTCGCGCCTCCCTGCTCCTAGTGACCGGGGGTGTAGGAGCTCATCTTGGCAGACTTCTGAGCAAAGCTACAAGACCGGACAGGACCAGCACAGATTACAGAGAAAGATTTGCCCTATGCTCAGGGTAGAGAGCCTGGGAAGGGGGTTTCTCTGCTTTGTAGCCATGACAAAGTTGGTCTACAGACTCTGCCACCCGGCCATGGTCTTGGCTGGCTTTTTTCTGACTCATGGATGCCTCTGCTCATGGTTAAGATCTCTGACTTTTGTTTAAGCCTCTCTGCGAAGCCTTGATAACCACCCATGATGGCTACATGTAACTTACACTGTGCTGCTTGCATTGCTCATGGGCGCAGAGTTGGGGGTACTTAACACAGTCAGCATGTCAAGTAGGAAGGTCATGAGAGGAGCTTGAGAGGAAGGACACTTGGATCTTGGACCTGGGGTGCTTCCCTGTACGGTAGCTTTCTGGAGGCCACCCTTCTGATGACGGGGATGAGGGGCAAGAACAGGGCTTTGGACCCCATGTCCTTCCACCCTGACCACATCTAGCCTAGGGAGCAGATGGATCTGTACCAAGCAGGGAATTGGCAGGGTCCCAGCAAAAACCACTCAGTTGTACTTGAAGCAAGTTGTCCTTTTTTTTTTATTTGCAGTTTCCCGAGACAGAACAAAATAATAAGTTTTGTACACCTACAAGGCTCAGAAAGAAAAGACAATGGAACTCAGCAAAAAGAGAAGAGGGAGGGGCCGCCAGTACTGCAGGCAGCGACACACTGCAGCACTGGCCAGCGGCCGACGCCACCACCCGCGAACACCTAGCCAGCGGAGCAGGAGTGACCTGCTCTTTAGAGGGTCATGCAAAAGAATTGTCCCCCAGAAAAAAAAATCCCCAAATTATCCCAGACAGGCAGCTTTGTGGAGATAACAAGGAGGGTGGGGAGAGGGAAGGAGACCCCAGGATGCCAGGGTGGCTGGTCACAGGGCCTCACACTGTTCGTGGCAAGCCCTGCCACTCCATGGCCTTGGGCCACTCCAGTGGAGCCTGGCAGATGTTTACCCTGTGTCCATGGGTAGGAGACAGCTGTCCTGGGCACAGTGTGGATGAAAGGTGGTATCCACTGAGTGTCTGTAGGTGGACAGTCCCCTTGGAGTTTAGGATCCTGTGTCCCGTTCCCACTTCATGCCCCTCCCCTGGCTTGATTTGTAGAAGATAAAGAAAATCCTGGTTGAAAATGATGTGAATTTAAAGTGGGCAGCACTGGGTGGAGGCCCTTGGACTTCTGCAATCAAACTCCCGACCACCCCCACCCAACCCGGCTTCACACCGTCTCCCTAGCCTGACTCCGCAATGTTGCCAGCCCCCTCGTGACTCCCTCTCTCACCAAGGGCCAGGGCCACCCACAATAAGCAGTCAGAACCTAGGAGCACCACTAGGCCCAGGAGGTGGCACACCATCCTAATGGACCCTCCCTCCATCCACTGCTATAGAGGCCCCACACCCAGAAGTCTCTACCTCCAGCCTGCCTTCTCTCTAGGCTGTTTCTGGTCCACCTGGAAGGGCCTCACACGACAGTCCTAACCAGTTTTGTCCTTCCATGTGCCCCTGGCTGGCTCATGCTCTGACTTCCGCTCCAGGCCCAGGTTAGGAAAGCACACCTACTTCATCAGACACCTGTGTGGTCCTGCATTGCCCGGAGCCTAAAACCCATCATCTGGCCCTTCTTTACCACACTCTGCATCATTCGACCAAGACTCGAGCACCCAGACCCCAAGCTCAGTGAGCAAACATCCCAGATACAGTAAGGCCTACTCCCAGCATCCGTCCAGTATTTCAGGTCCTCAGTCCTTGGTGGGTCTGCTGCCAACTTCACAGAAAGGAACTGTCCAGGCAAGGGGTGGGCCACTGTTGCTCTGCTGCTGGTGGCAGGGAAGGGACAAGTGCCCCAAACAGGAAGGAGGCCATCCTCTGGCCCAGTCCTCTCTTCATAGCTAGGTGGTTAGGCAATGCGTGCCTTCTCAACCAACTCTTGCCAGCCATGAGGCCTTCTCAACCAGCCCTTGCCAGGCATGAGGCCTGGAGGCAAGATATGTACCTCCATGTCTCACTCCCGGAAGAACTAGAGCTGAGAGCCCAAGTTCTTGTCTGATGAGCTTGAGGACAAGCTTCTCCAACACACTCCGTGGGCAAAGGTAGGTCCTTGGCTAGAAGAGCACCCACCCAGCCCTGCACAGGATGAGGGACGGCAGGGAAAGCAGGGACAGCAGCGACTCTCAGGCACAACTAGCAGGAAAGGAGGCAGCCCCCAGCCCTTCCCAAGACACCTGACACCACGACAGCCAGGTTAGCATGTGGGGCCCATGCATGGGAGGGAGGATGCAGACGCCCAAGGTGGGGTGAGTGCGGTACCTACAGACTAACACGGTCAGCACGGGCACATTCACGCCCTGAGGGTCCCCAAAGCCAGGAGCGCAACAGACACATGTGGAGCTTGGGTGGGGGCTGGCCCCACAAATGCCAGATTTTTACAGCTTTTTCCTTTCGTTTTTTTTTCCATTTCATCGGATGCCAATTTTTTTTCTTTTTTTCTTTTTTTTCTTTTTTTCTTTCGTTCTTTTTTTTTTTTTTTTTTTTTTTTTTTTTTTTTTTTTTTTTTTTGCGTGTGGTTGTCGTTGTCATCATCTTATTTTTAAAAACAAATCACATCTGGTCTTGTTTTTCTGCAGACACAGGCACCAGGGGAGGGGACGAGGCAGACACAAACATGCGACAGGCAGGCCGTGCGCCCGAGGGCGGCTGGGCTCCAAACACCAACTCTGTCCGGTGAAACCAGGCGCAGCTCTGAAACGGGGGGCGGGATGGGGGGCTGCAGGTCACCTTCCTCAGGACATCACCCATACCCTGAGGACCCAAGCCTTTGCTACTTGGAAAAGATCCTGGCAAGAACCATCAAGTTAATGTCTTTTCAGGATGGGGCCTGCCAGGAGAAGCAGTTGCTACCTCCACCCTTTATAGGCAGCCCCTGCCATGGGTGCTAATAGTTATGACTAGAGCCCAGGGCCCACCCTGATCCCTGGCTCCATCTCTGACCCACCAAACTCTCGCTTGTACAATGGTTCTGGCTTGATCAGCTTGCCTGCCAGGGTTCCCCACACACTATCTGGCCCAGGTACTCACCTCACTGCAGTGGGGCCACTGGAGCGCCCGAGCAGTGGAAATGTACGTTCTGCCACTTGCCATCGCGGCGGTGCCACACGCGGGTCTCTTCGGACTGGCTGGTACGGGGCCGGCCCTGGCCATCAATGTACTGTGTGAGACGGATGTAGGCGATGCAGGCTGCATCCTCACCAATGACGTGCACATGCGGGTTCAGGATGGTGGTGTGGATCGGCTTGCTGTTCTTGGCCAGCACTGTGGACGAGCGGGTATTCTGCACTGACAGCCACCAGGCACAAACACCTCCCACCCCTTCATGGGGGCTGCCACAACCCTCTCCCCTGACTGACGGTGTCTCCCCATCATGCCCACCCTGACTTCCTCACTCACGGTTCTCGAAGTAGAATCTGTGGAAATCCATCCCTTCGACTAGGTTGCCCAGAGCTTCAGGCTCAAATGAGGTCAGGCCTGGGTCACAGATTTTCCTGGGGGGCAAACCCAAGTGAGGAGGGGCCCCATCCTCCATCCTCACCCTCCACAACCCCCCACCCCAACCCCCCCGGAGACTCACGCATAGGCCTCAAAGTCGCCGTTGTTGACTGCCTCAATGAGCTGCTCTGTGGTCTTGATGATTTCCTGCTTCCGGGCTGCAGAGAGAGAACGGGGATGACCACTAGGCGCTAGCCTGTTATACCCCCAACTCTAGCAGAGCCCAGTAAGCGGCCTTGGAGAACCGAGAGCTGCAAGTAGCATCCACACAGCTGCTCCCACCCTGGCTCAGGTCTGTCCTTTCCAGAAAGGACTTTCAGTCTCTGGCACCTGTACCCAAAGTGTCTCCATCACACTGCTCCCTGTCCCACCAGCACTTTCCTCATTTCCACACGCAATGGCTTCTTATCAAATAAAGTATTTTTGAGAGGCACGTACCCTACCCAGATTAGAAAATGTCTTCAAAAATGCAGCAAGGAGGAATAAGCCTGCCCACAACCCACGCCAGTGTCACCTCCCAGCATCTGCTAGCCGTAACTGCGGGACTCCCATTCTGCCTCTCCCCTGGCTTGTTCTGCCTCGTCTTCTAACAGTGCCTTGCCCACTTAATAACTCTTCTCCCAACAGTTCTTGGGTGGAGAAGAGCCACCATCAGGAGGCGTGGTCATAGGCTTCAGGTTCCTTGGATATAAGCAGGGGAGGAGTGAGAGTGGCTTCTGGGCAAAGGCTGAAGAACAGGATGGCCGGGGACTCTAGAATGAACAAGTTGTCTCTCACCGCTCTCTTCAGTTTCCCAGCCTCTCACCTGCTTGTAGCCCTGGGCCATGTGCTCTGCTAGCAAAACCAACCCTTAGTGTCTGCAGCCCTCAGCCCTGTTGCTTCTCCTGAGCACTAGCTCTTGGCTTTGAAATGAGCCTTTTATTTTAACCATGAAGAACATAAAACATGAAATCACAGAGAATAATCCTGCGGCAAGGTGTCTGGGTGCCTACCCCATCAGGTGCCCTGAAGGAGGACTGACTCCACATAAGAGGTTGCCTGCTTCATAGGAATGTCATGTATGTGCCAGCACAAGGACACCAGCATCTCCTTGTGAACTGATGAGCTGCTGATGTCCTGGACATTGGCAGCAGAAGTTGCTGGAGAGCACCTTGGGGACTTAGGTACATTACGTAAGGGCATATGGAATGCATATGGAATCCACAGCACAATGTGTACGTGCGCATTCATTTCATGAGTGTGAATAATTTCATGTCCATAAGAAGGCATACACGAGTGTCAGTCTGAGTATCATGTAGATGTGTACATGTATGCATGCATGAACATTTGTTCGTGAAACGCATGGTCTAAGTGTCCTTGTGTTGTGTCTATGCATGTTGTGTGAGCGTGTGTAGGTAGGTATATGCATTGCACCCATGGGATTACCCCAACTTGGAAAAACATCCTGTCCTAACCCAGCTCCCCTTCTGCTATCTCACTTCAGTTCCTGCCCTATTCTTGAGTCTAAATCATATCGCCATCTGAACTCAGGGTAAGGTCATCACCGTTACCTAGCACCTCTAGCAAGGATACTTGGAATGCTGAGTCTAGGCGGTAGACTGTGACTTCCAGAGCCTCATTTCTTCCTGTTCCCAGTCCTAACCACACACCTATGTACCCCACTCTAGGAGAGTACCAAGGCTCCACCCCAAGCATGCAACAGCCCTTCTTGTTCTTACCTTTTGGATCCCAGAGCAGTGTCTGATGCTCTAGTCCCCAGAGCAGTACCTACTTTTCCCAGGGCTCATCATTCTCAGCACCTCACGCCCCCCTCCCATTTGCTCCTTCTGGAGACGTCTCAGGCTTCTGGCCTGGCTACAACACTTGTGGCCAGCTCCTTCTCCAAAACAAGGCTTCCACTGTGCACTTTATGTGTCCCAAGTATCCCCTGAGGCTTGTTAATCCCCTTCTAATAGATTCAACTGCCCCACTCCTCTACAGGAGTCCCTCAGCACACGGCAAAAGTGGCTAGGACTAAATGACGTTACTGCTTGGTTTCAAGCATGCTTTGATTCTTCCTTCCACTGTGATAAGTGGACTAATTTTCCATTTAACGAAGTTAGGCTGTGGGAGTCAATGTTAAATCAACTAAGAGGAGATCCACGATCGCGGCACCAGTCAGAATGTGCTGGAGTTTGGGACCAGCATTCTTGTAAGAGCCACTGGCCCGTCTGACCCTCAGAGAAACTGAGGCTGCCTATAAACAAGACCTAGACACCTCCTGACCTGCAGAATAGCTGCTGCCCAGACACCAGTGGAAATCAAATGTGAGGGAGGGACCAAGAAGCTCTTATACAGGGATAACCCAGGTGAAGAAGCCTGAGACCAAGGACAAGTGGCTCCCATACCCTGCAAGTCTAGGGAAGAAGCCAAGAGACGGGCAGGGTTTGACTAGGGGCCCAGAGCGGGAGACTCACTCTGTCCACAGCACTCCTATGTGAAGGCAAGCAGCCTACGGGAGGCTGAGAGCATCCAGGTGGGACCAGTGAAAGTTTGTGTCCCTCCCCCATCCCCAAACCCCTCACCCTCACAGCTGGCAGGCAGAGCAGCTGACTAGGGATCAGCCAGGATCAGCCTGAATTCGGTGTAATCTCTGATTAGGAAGTTAGGCCTGGGGTACCGAGAGCATGGGGTGGGGAGGGGCTTCAGCCTGAAGAGGGCTGATGGGAACCTGTAACCCTCCCAGGAGAGAGGGGGCCCAGTACCATCTGACGTCACCCACATGTCCCTATATTTTACTAAATGTTTTTTCCTTCTGCCCAGCCCCTTGCAGAATGACCAGATGCCACCATCCAGTCATTCTCACAGCCCCCTCATGAAGGACCCTTTTCCCTAGCCAAGCTCAGCATAGACCTTACAAGGGCAGATCAGTGTCACAGCCTCTAAGGTGACATGGTCACTTAGTGCTCCCTACAGACCTGGCCTTAGAGCGACCACCTGGTCATTGCAGAGACCCCCAATGCAGATCATGTTTCAGGCTGACCCCAACAAAAACAGTGTGGCCCTGGAGATCAGGCGAGAGAGCACCCAAGTGTTGACCAGAAGCTGTCTTGCACCCACCAGCGGAGAGCATCCCCTCCATGCTTTGTGAGTACCGGCTGCTATCCACCCCATCACCAGAAATGACCTGGCTGCCCGCCTCACAACTCACCTCTGATCCCCTCAGCTGACCATGGAGCGCCCTGGGGGGCTCACACCCTCCAGAGGCTGCCTCTTACCCCACTAAACCTGCAAACTGTGGATGCCCACCCTTGTGGGGCCACTGTGACCACCTCTCTGCTCTGGCCACCTGCAACCCCCTCTCCGACCTAACAAGTAGAGGTGATGGGGTAGGATACCCCAAGCCCACCGCTCATAGCTACTCACCCAGCCACTGCCCTGCCATGCCGAGGCCTTGGCCCAGCAGCCTGTTCTCTGAGAACATCTCAGCACCACCCCCAGCCCGTGTGTCCCTGGAGGTGGGAGCAGCGGTGGCTGTAGCCTTGGATGTCATCCATCCCTGTAAGTGATACTGGCGGACAGTTGACAGACAAGCAGAAGAGCCACCTGCCTTTACTTTTTTCCCTAACTCGTCCTTAGCCCTGGCTGCACCCCCAACCTCCCCACCCAACGTTCAGCCTGGCACATGCCAGAATCCCCAGGAGTTCCTTTTCCTGCCATCTTGTCTGGGAAGGTCTACTCTCACCCGGGCAGCCCTTTCTCAAGGGTTCCTCATGCACTGGTGGGTACCTGCTCACCACCGGCTCCTATCCAAATGTGGTGGCTGCATGGTAGCAACGAGTCCAGGTCAGTAAAGTATTTGGTGAGCCTTCCCACATGCATGAGCTAACACATAAACACACACACATTATGTCCATTTTGTCTGCATGTACTGAACCCCACTGCTTTCTTCGACATGAATCTTGTGACCTGACAGATGCTGTACCCCCCATATATCCACAAGATGGATTATTCCCAGAGTCAGGCCAGTTGCCCATGCACCATAATGGGGGCTTGCTCCTCCATGGAGCTGTCAGGACCGCTTGAAGTGCTACTTACATGGGGTGGGCAAGGGGCCAGGGAGAGTCGGAGATGGACAGGGTGGGGGGCCCACTGGTGGGAGGCCCTCAGCTTCTGGGGTCCCTGAGCCCCGCCTCACTGAGTTCAGGATGTCAGAGATCCTGGGGGCTGGGGCAGAACAGACACACGTGAATACAGGCAAGAGGATCATGCAGGAAAGAAACAGAGAGCCAAGCCAGATAGTAAGGGAGGACAGAGGGAGCTGTGAAGGCACCAGGAGTCACAGGGACACAGGGGATGGGGGACATAAACATTGTGGAAGGGGATATCGGGAATGCAGATGCTTTTGTCCATTTTAGTGTGCTAAGCCGGAAGCTGCTATGGGCAGAGGATACCCTCCAAGGAGAGGCAGCCTGGCCCCCAAGAAGCCAGAGGCTGTGGCTGCAAGTGACGGACCTTAGAGAAGTCTTGGCAGGTGGGTAGAGGAGTGGGTGGAGGGGAGGAGGGGTGTTCAGAAGAAGGACCTGTTTTGGCCCATGTGGGCAGCCCAGGCCAGTGGAAAGCCAGGCTTCTCTTCTGAATGTCTCCTTACCTACAAGGCCCTGGTTAAGGTTCCCATTCTGACACCTTCCTTGACCTCCCCTGCCTCGGTTAGTGAATGATGTTCAGGGACAGGGCACATCAGGAGTCAGGGGCTGCTCTGGAGACAGGCTCCGGGGCACTGTGACCAGGCAGGGTAGGCTGTGAGTGGCTAGAAAATTCTTGGCAGAGATGATCTGAGGACAACGCCCCTCCCCCAAGGCTAATTATTACACAGGGGTGGGTCTGAGATGAAGTGAGGTGAGCAGCGTGCAGGAAAGGAGTAGAGGAAGGAGATGAGTCAGAGGTGGGCCCAGGAGAAGCCAGGTAGCTGCCCAGCTGTGTTAATGCGTGTGCCTTGGATAAGGCCAGCCAGACTGGACACCCATCGGGCATCCTGGTCTGGGGGAGCTTGGCCGTGCATGGCAGGTGCAGGAAGCTGAGCACTGGCCATTCTCAGCGAGCCCTTGGTAGCAGAGGCAGCAAGCCTGGGGCTACTACTTACACGGGGTGGGCAGGGGGCCTAGGAGACCCGGAGACAAGCAGGGTGGGGGCCCCACTGATAGGGGTCCCTCGGCTTCTGGGGTTCCACAGCCCCTTCTCACCGAGTTCAGGATGTCAGAGATCCTGGGGGCTGGGGTGGAACAGACACATGTGAACAGAAGGCAGACAGACATATGAGGAGACCAAGGAGACGACAGAATTGGCAGGACGCAGGCAAGAAGGGGTCCTGTTCTCGCCACAGGGGAATTTGGGACCTGGCTTCCTATTTGGTGCCAGTCTCAGAAGCAAGGAGCCTCCAGAGGTGGTGTAGAGGGAGGTTTGGGTGGGCTAGAAGTCAAGGCCAAATCCTTCAGGGACCATCTAGTGGCCATGAGCAGGAAAGGAGGTTATGCCAGCACCCCCAAAGACCAATAGAGGTCTCTGGCTGGACAGAGGCAGCCATGGGGAGCCCCGGTCTGGGGGCTGTGTGAGGGTATGGCTGAGCCAGGAATCCAGGCCTGTCCGGTCCCTGGCTCTTAAATGTCCCCTCAGAGAGTTGTCAGGCCCTTAAAGTCATCCCCACAGCAGCAGGGCCCAGGCTACTTACACGGGGCTGGAAGGGGGCTAATGGGAACTGGAGATGGGCAGGACAGGGGGCCCTCAGCTTCTGGGGCTCCTGAGCCCCTCCTCACCAAGCTCAGGACATCAGGGACCCTGGGGGCTGAGGCAAAACAGAAGCAAGCAGTGGATGGTAGACACTCAAGACAGAAGGTGGCAGAAAGAGCCAAGAGGCACAGGGCAGCTGAAAAGGTTACAGTGTAGAATCCCAGGCCACTGCCGGGGACCTAGAGGACAGAGGTGAGGAGGTCACTCTTGGGGGCACCCATAGATGTTAGAAGGGCTCATTTTGTGGGCCCGTGAAGGCCCTGCAAAGATTAGGCTAGGATTTTAGAGTGGTCCTCACTGAGCACGGTGGCCTTGGTATCTGTCCTGGCTCCGTCTCAGCTCTTGTACATGGACTGAGGTAGGAGTGTGGAGGACACTCAGGGACAGCATCCTAGCTGGGGAGGAGCAAAGGGGTCAGTTCTATCTGACCATCCTAAGGGCAGGTTAGGGCTTCATGGACAGCCTGGAGTTGTCAGACCTTGTTCTGGGGTATTAGGGGCGGGGGGGACAAAGAAAGTAGGAAAGGCTAGGAGGACACTCGCTGACAGCAGGAGACCTAGGGACATTTGTGAGAAATACATCACTGGCAGGGCTCAGGGTGTGGCACAGAAGCCCACCTCAAGAGGGAGCTCCTGAGTCATCAAAGGAAACAACACTTCCGCTACCTGGCCACTCACTGGCCAGATGGACAGAACCGAAGCTTAGGAAATTTACGTTGTTTCTTGATCAAATATCACACACATACTTCATATGTGAGAAGCGCGTTCCTGGCTCCCAGGATGGAGAACTGTGACTTCCTCTCGTGTGCACTATGCCTGAGTTACCCCAGCCACAATGTCCCAAACATGCTTTCACTCACACCAGGCAGACCCTGACATCGGGGCCCTGAACCTCTGGACCATGGCCTGCGCAGCAGGACCAGAGATGCTGCAGAAGGCCCACCCACTGCCAACACCGCAGCCCGGATGACCAGGCGAGGTCTCTGTGCAGGTACCTTTAGCATCTTCATCCTCTATGGTTGTGTTGGTGCTGTCGGAAGACTCCTGAGGAAACAGAGAGACAGGGGTCAAGATGTGGTCAAGGACAGGCAGGACACCTCCATTTGTGGAGTGAGCCTGGGTTCCAGCTTGGACCTATGCCTGGCTACTCCTAAGGATTTCAGGAGATAGACCCTCCCAGTGACTCTGGAGAAAGTTCTAACTGTGTATGTTCTCAGGAGGGCTTCCACCCCAGGGCTCATTCTGTCCCCTGCAGGCCACCACATTTCCAACAGCAAGGGCTTCAACCTCACCTTCCCCAAGAGACAATGAGACACTCGACTGACTCTGAGAGCAGACCTTTTGAAACCCCAAGATGGAAAAACATGGGGCTTGGCTGACTTTTAGTGATGGTAGGCCCCGAAACCTAGGCAGGGGGAAGTCATGGTTAGCAGCTTTTAAGAGAGGGTCACCTTCCCCAAGAAAAGATGAGATCCCTAACGCCACTGTCCAGCCTAGGCCTGGAACTTTAGCAAGGCCCAGCTTCTACCACCTTCAAGTGGCGGCTGACTTCTGAGCACCTCTATACCAACATGTCCCTAGAAAACCAAAGAAACCCCTCACAGGTCTTTGGTACAGATACTGACTGAACGTGGCTCCGGGAAAAAACTGGGGGCCTTCAAATATAAGGTCAGGCCTTACCCTGGCCCAAAGGTTGACTAATAGTCCCTCAGAGAGGAGTATGACCTCACCTGACATGAGGGCCCAAAGGGCACCCGTCTACTAGGTGGGAGGAAAACAGACATTTGATCATATATAGCTGCCCTTGGTCCCTGGCATGGAGAAGGGCCAGGTGCAGATTCTGGCCTAAGGAAGTGGGGATACCCCCATGTTACCTTGTTGGACAGTTGGGGAGCCCAAGCCCACGTCTGACCTGACAGCCCAGTGCAGTCGCTGGACTGTAAATGGTTCTAAGACCTGCCCATCTCTCCCACCTCACAGAATGCCAGCCCCTCCCGGCCCCAGGTGATGATGCCAATGTGATGGGAGCAGATGGCAGAGCAGAGAGGAGCAGGAAGCGCTGGGGCCACGCTGAGGGTGGGGGAAGGTGGAGAACAGTCAAGGAGCAGAGACGAGGCTCCTGAGAAGCAGACCGAACCCAAGGCCTGCAGCAGGTGGCACTCCTGAAGCTGTGTGGCCTCTCTTCAATGGAGTCATTGTGTCCCTGCCATGGCCCCAGGCAGGCAGACTTGTGGGCTACTTATCAGGTCACTACACATCTGCTCTCTATCATAGGCACAAATGCTTCTCCCAGGTCACCGTCCACACCCTCCTCCTGGGCCCATACCTCCTGCCCAAGGAAAGGGCGAGGAGAGAGGTGGCGGCAGTACCTTAATCCCGTCCACTGGGTTATGGATAACGGTGGTTTGAGGCTCCTATAGAGGGCGGCAGACAGAGGAAGGAAAGAAAGAGAGGGAGAGTGAGAAAGAAGGAAGCAGAGGATGGGGAGCCAGGGAGCCAGAGGAGTGGGCCAGGGTCTGCCCAGAGAGAGTGGAGAGCAGAGGGACAGGGATGGAGGAGGCAGGCGGTCAGCAAGATGGCCCGGTAGGGATGGAGGCAGCGGGTGGTCAGCAATGGCCCTGGGTGGGGGTAGAGCAGGCTCTACATGAGGGGACCAGCAGATCTGCCAGGCCAGAGGCCACAGAAGATGGAACTCCGGGGGCCTGAGAGAAACTGTAGGTGTGTGTGGGCTCTGGAAGTTCTCCCCACCTCCTGCCTCAGCATGGGAGTGGGAGCAGGATTAGAGATGTTGTGGGGGGTTGGGGTGGCACATGGGATGGACGGGGTCCAAGGTGGGGCTGGCTGTGAGGCCGGTGTGAGCCATCCCAGGCACCAGGTGAGCAGACGCCTGGCACTCTTCTGCCGTAGCCCCATTGCTCTGAGCGATTCCCAAACTACAGCCAGGATCGATCTCTTCTGTGCTCCCCTAATTTGGCAAAACCAGATCCTATGGGGAACACCTGCCTGGGGCCTGTGGGGGATACTAAGCATACTCCTTCAAACTCCAGACCCATGAGCCACAGCTCAGAAGGTTGGTGCCTGAGACCACAACCCCACATCCTCAGGAACGCGATATTCACCTGAGCAAGTGACCCAGAGCAAGGGGGACAGAGGACAGAGTTGGCTCATTGCCTTCTTAAGGAATAAGAATATAGTAGGGGTATCATGGACACCCTTTAGCCCTCCTCAGCAGGGGTTCCTGAGCTTCCTCCCCTGTAATCCACAGACCAAAATGGTGTGTGGCTTTGATGAAATAGTCCCAGATGTTTCTTCAACCACACGCCTCCCCACCACACGAACATGGCCCTGCTTCTCCTCATTAGACTCCAGGGTTTGATCCCTGAAGATTCCAGTCTGAGCCCCTCTAAGCTAGACTAGCCAGCTGTACAAGCTGAGGGCCTTGAAGAGACAGGGATCCACAGTGGGCCACTGGCCTGCCCCTCAGTGGCATCCTGATGGCCTTTTGCTAGAGCTTCTTGAGGCAGAGTGGTCCAGAAGTCACTCCAGCTAGGAAGCCAGATCTCTCCCCAGTACCGGGTACCTCAAGGTCCCAGGGAAGGGCTCACCAAGCAGTCTTGCACCTGCCTGATTTGGGGCACCCTGACTGTGGCTTCTCCTCTTGGGATTCAAACCCCTGCTTATGCCATTCTGTTCTGTCTCCACATGGGTCTGATTTGGTCAGAGACAGGCAGTCTCACCAGACCCTGCCTTGCAAGGCCTCCCTGTCAGTGAAATGAGGCGGGGCAGGGGCTCAGTACCAGGGCTGCAGGAGGGAGGGATCCTTTGGGGCTGGTGATGGCCGAGCTGTTTTTGGTGCTGTTTGTCTGTGGCTGTGGAGAGAAGGGAGAAGAGTCACTAAGGAAGAAAGGGGACTCTCCCTGCCAGCATCTGTGGAGGAAGGCATGGTCAAGCCTCTCAAACTAGAACCTTGAGGTTAGTGGCAGAGCTGCAGGCTCTGGCATCCTCCCCTGTACCAAAGGGCTTAGTTGGTGCCTCACCTTGACTCCATCTGCTTTCTTGTTGAGTAAACTCTTGGCTGCTGCATTGGGAAGGAAGGAGGGATAGTGAGTTCTTAGGGCCTAGGGTCATTGTAGGCCCCTCCCCTCCCCCACCCTTTCCCTTTCTTCAGGAGTGAAGCTCAGGACCTCCAGTAGCCTGAGGCCGGAAGCAGATGTGGCCTTGACATCTGACCTGGCCCTAGCAGCAGCAGCACCTCCAGGGGTGCTGAGCCAGGCTGCCTGGGAGCCTCATCCACGACCACCCTGCCCCCAGCATCTTCAATGATTCTGGAGTTCCTTGCAAGGCACTCAAGAGCCTCCTTGTCCTTGCCTATGACTCCTGAAAGGCTGGCAGGATAATCTGCCCCCGCCCCCACCCCCCACTTCCCAGGACGGCGCCAGGTCAGGATTGGTAGGTATTAGGATGCAAAGGGAAAGTCATGCTCAACCTGGCCCTGCCCTCTGCAGCCCTGTGTTCCCACTAGAATGGTGGTGAGCCAAAGCTAGCTGTCACACCAAAGGGCTAGTCCAGGCCCCCGCCCCTCCATCTTCTGATGGACAACAAACCTCTGCACCAGGGCTACACCGCTTGGCCTCCCTGTCCCTCCCCTTGAATGGCCCCAGCAGCCTTGCCATGAGACTACTTGGTGGCTGTGATTGTAGCCAACACCGGGCCCCTTTGCCCACAAGCCCTGGCAGACACCTGGGCTCAGTAGATGGAACCCTTGGTTCCAACACTGCCCTCAGAGATCAGGATGGCCCTCCCTTTGCCCCCACCCTTCATTCCCAGCACTTAGGTCCTCTAGAGCAGAGCTTGGCGTCTTAATTACAGATTTAAAACAACAAAAAATGGAGAGCGAGAGAGGAAGTCAGCTTACCTTACAGAAAAGGAAAGATGAGTAGAGGAGGGAGTGAGGAAGGAAGAGAGGAAGAGAGAGAAAACAAGATTTGTGTTGGTTCAGAAAGGCCCCACACGGGGCAGCAAAGCCAGCCTGTCCTGGCCCAGTGTTCCCCAAGAAGAGTCAAGTAGCCATGTGGCCAACACAGCAGGTTAGAGGCAGCCATGGCTGGCACAACATGGAGGGTACACAGCCTCTTTTCCCCAGGGCCCTTACCCATAATATCCCATACAGCTAGACACTGGCTGACCATACCCAAGCTCAGGCTCTTCTGCCCTCTAGGGGAACCTGTGCTGCCTACAACAGACTTGGTGGGGACATGGGGGCAGCACATTTAGACCTAGGGCCATAATCCAATCAAACCCAGCCTTCTGTCACAGCAGCAATGTCACTGATGTGATCAGAAACACAAACTTCTAGGCCACACCTTCCCGACTGAGAACTTTGAAGGGTGTTGTGTTCGCCTACGGCTCTGAGGGTGATTCTTCCCAGAGACCAGAACCAGGCCCCACTGCTGCCTGCTGACCACTGTCCTCACCAGTCAGATGACACAACTTGATCGGGCCCAGGCTCTGTACTCTGGGACACAGGGACATGGCTACCTGAAGCCGCTGCTGTGGTGCACACTGCTTTCTGACAGCCTTCCCCTCTCAGAGTTTTAGGGACTTGTCTCAAAAAGTTCAGTTACAAGCAAGTCTCTCTGAAATGACCCTGCCCTTCACATATCGTCTTCAGGCCTGGGGTACCTTAGACCGTCAATCCCAAGGTAGCCCCAAAAGGGCTTCCTAGGGCTAGAAATGCTGACTTCCCATGAAGCGCCTCTGGCACTGTGGCTAGCCTCTCCCTAGATTTAAAGACAGGCCACTGTTTGTTTGCCTGTGGGTGCTGTTCCTTCTCTTCTCCATCTTCCCACATGGCTCATCTCTAGAGACACCAGCACTGCACCGGTATCATGGGCTTTCTTGGCCTGAGCACTGGCTCTATTGTTAAGGCTGTAGGCAGATATCTACTCTCTGCCAGAGACAGACTCCTCCCTGGAACCCAAAGAAGTAAGACAGTACCATCTTGAGGATGTTTGTTATGGCTTTCTGGGCATCAAGGGAAGAGGAACATTTCTAAGGTGTGGCAATTTCAACAGGCAGTTTGTAAAAAGCAGGCCTGCCCCTACCTGTCCTCCCTGGCAGACCATACAGCCAACCCAGCATATCCCCTAGTGGATTCTGAGCTGGAACTAGCGAAGGTCAATATTGGCCTGAGAGTCAGTTGTGGTGTCGCGGTACCCCCAGACATCCTCGGAGGGTTCTCGCAGGAAAAGGCCCCCTGGAAGGGTTAGGCCCCGAGAGACCCTGGCACTGTCCTTGACCTTAGAAGGGTTCCACTGAAGTCTTCAAGTCTATCAAAACGACAGTTTTGAGCTGTGCTACTACACATTAAGTTATTTGTGGAAAGCAAACAGCACTGGTTTGCAAGTGGACGTGCTATACCATAAACTTGGACAGGGGAGGAGGGGAGCCATGTCGATGGCTCGGGCCTAGGGAACCCAGGCGGACATCAGTGTCATCACGGCATCCTTCCCGCTCCTCGCACCAGGAGCCCATGTATGCTTCAGACATGGAATGGGTGCATGGCCCACCCTCCTTGACTACATTAGCCCTATGCTTCCTGGAGGCTGTCTCTCTCTCTAGCAGCCAGGAACCTGTGCCCACCACTCACGCCGCAGTTTGAGTAGGTGCAGCCGGAGCCAAAAGTGGACTGAACTATCACGGGATTCCAGACGCCTAGAGCTGCGGCTGTTCTGGCCTGTGCCTCCAACTCAGTTGGACAGTTTTCAATGCCAGGCCTCAGGTCAAGCAATTACACCCAACCCACAGCCAGCCTGACAGTCACAAGGCACAGATCTGCTCAGTGGGGGAGGGGTGGTGGAAGCCAGACTGTAACACGCTCTATAGCCAGGGTCTTCCTGCTGTCCAAGGTTCGCTGCCACACTGGAATGTCTGACAGAGACGTGGAGGAGGGAGACCCCCAGTGTGTGTTCTTAGTGTGTGGTGGGGCCAACCTAATGGAGCCGATGGAACCTTCATCTCTGCCCCACCCACTGTCTAGTCACTATGGACAGCCATGCTGAGCTGTTTGCATGCACTGACCTCCCTCCAGGACAGAGTGACCCTCAGCACCTGGGGCAGAGCCACAACATGCAGGCAGCCTCATGCAAGGTTGCCCTCGCTCACTTGCAGGCAGGCGAGCATTGCAGCAGGAATCTTGGGCAGAGCATGGCTCAGAGGTGACCTGTCTCACACCACTGTCCCCTGGCAACAGGGCCTCCCTGGCAGCCACTAGTGTCATCATATATATAATGATGAACCTAGCCCCTCATGGGCTTTAGAAAGGCTATATAATAGACTCAGGACCATCCATGCTGGGTCCGGATGGGCAGAACGGACCCCTCCTAGGATGGATGACCTGAGCATCCCCCGGGAGAAGGACCTTGGAATTGTGAGGTAGATTCAGGCAGGCCTGTGGAAAGGGCTGGACCTCAGGCTGTGAAACCTGCGCCCTGCCCTCCGCCCACACTTGAGGCTGTCAGGGAAACTGAAGTTTGGCTGAGCCTTGCACTGCTCTAATGCACTAGCACTCAGTGTGGATGCTGGCTGTGGAGGCCAGGATGAGGCCTCGGGGTTACTCTGTTCTCAGAGGGTCCCACACCATCCAAAGGAACAGGTTGTCAGAGGCCACCTCCTCCCTCAGGGAGTATGGGATGAAGTAAGAAGGGACTTCAGAAGGGAACCTCTGGCCCCAGACACTGACACTATCCCCACATTCACTATGATGGGGAACTCAGGAGCACAGACCACCAGATCCATCTGTCCCAGGGGAAGAACTGACCTTGGGCCCTACAGCTCCTTGGGACTTCCTTGCCTCCTTAACCCTGACCTAAGGGCTCCCCTTCCAGGACTGAGACCCTCCAGCAGCAGGTCAGGGTCATTCTGAATTGGGTCTCCAGACTCCCAGAGGCCAGGACCTGAGGGTCTCAGCCAAATGCATCTTGGGTTTGAGGCGGCCTCTCTTTTCCTAGACAGACAGGAGCACGCGTTGGGCCTCTGCTGGGATGTGACTGTGACAGGAGCAGAGCTCCCGGGGGCTGCCAGCCTCTGGGGAGGCTCTGGGGGCCTGGCCAGTGGCTACGTGCAGCAGGGGGGCTGCATGCCAACAGGAGGGATGGGCAGGAGCAGGTGGACACTGGGCAAGACACATCTACCTTGTTCCACCAGCCCCATGGTGGTGCCGGAGGCCGCGGTGGACATTGTGGCCGGAGCGGTGGTCTGTCTGCCCACTGTTAGCACCAGGTTAGAGACGAGGGGGGAAGGGGGCGGACACAGACGGGGTGGGGCGAGGTGAGGAAAGAGAAGAGACAAAGGAAGCAGAAGAAGATTAGAGTTAAAGTTTAGGTGGGGGAATGGCTCCAGAATCCCTTTCTCAGGAGAGTGAAACAAGATTGGGCCGATAGACACTGGAAAGCGTTTGCCTCCTTTCTCCTTAGAACACCCCAGTGGGGCTTCTTGTGCCCGGTGGGGCATGCGGGGCACACAGCAGACAGGACAGTCCCATTAGTGTTGGTGTGACCATGTGCCCATTCCTGGCAGGACAGCATCACAGCAAAGTAACAGGAGGCAGGGTACCAGATACAGACGGACAAGGAGAGACGATCATGAACGCTCGCACACTTAGTGTCAGACGACGGAGAAGCCACAGACATAGCTGTCCGGGCACTAGGGCCAACACTGTCTCCCCAGGTGGGCCCCATGGGTCTCTTAACAGACCCTTGAGACTTCATTTTCCCATCCCCCCTCCTGAACAACCAGGGCAGGTGGCCTACCCAGAACTGACGAAGTTTCCCTGTGCACAGACCTCAATCTCACCCACCCGCCTTCAGCTATCTCCCACACACAACATGATGCTTCGAGTGCCGAGGACACGGAGGCCACAGGGCTGCCCAACAGACGCTTGGACGGATGCGGGAGGCAGGCCGGGTGTTGGCAGCACAGACACTGGGGCGTCAGGTGAGGGACACAGACCCAACAACATGGAGGAGGCGGGACTGGGGCACAGCAGACCTCAGGAGCTACCCAGTGAGGGAAGCCAAAAGGACTTCTTGGAAGTGGGTCTTAGAGGTGAGGACAGAGGTTGGGCCTCACCAGCCTGGAGGAATGGGACTGGAGGCTGGTGAGGAAGGAGGGGGCTTCCTGTAGAGTGAGGGCAGCATGGAAACACGTCCTCCCTGGAGAAGAATGTCTCACCTGAGAAATTCCGTGTGGCCAACATAGTGGTGAGGATGGCTCCCTAAGGAGAAACAGAGAGCCAGGGTCAGGGTCACCCTGTTAGTGTCTGTATCCTGCTGGCTTCTAGTCAGAAGACCTTGTGTGTGTGTGTGTGTGTGTGTGTGTGTGTGTGTGTGTGTGTGTGTGTGCGCGTGTGCGTGCACACACACACACACACGCACACACACACACAACCAGCTCAGACTTCTAGAGAAGAGTTTTTAAAACCTAGCAGCTGCACTGAGGCAAGTCACATGTCCAGAGTTAAAGCTCACACTACCCACAAATCACAGTGTCAGACTCCCGAGAAGTAGGCACGGCCAGGAATGCCGGCCACCATGACAGCTCCTCTGGTCCAGGACAGTCAGAGGTATCCTCAGGACCTTGGGGAAACTCAAACAATGGTTCATAGGCCTACCCCTGGCCTTGACTATCACCCCTAGACAGCAACTATCAGGGTCAGCCCTGCTACCTGCCTCCCCAGCCCAGCAGGATGCTTCTTCTGCCTTTTACAAACCCTGCTCTGGGCCAGTACTGTCCTCAGGATGCTCAAGTGGCCAGCCCTGCACCCAGGCAAAGCTCTGACTCTCTGAGCTGCCACAGAGTCTGCAATCCTCTGATCTGGACTTGGAAGCAGGCGTAGATTTGGGGGCTTCTCCTTCCTCCTCATCTCCAGGTCCCACTGACACTTCCACTGAAGTATGGGACCCACCAGGACATGTGGACACGAGGATCGGGCATGAGCCATGCCTACCTTGAGCTTCCTCCTGGCATTGAACTTCTTCAGGCATTCCACAGTCTCCTGTCTATGCATCATAGAGGCCACCGTGGAGCGTTGCTGTCGGGAGAAGGAAAGTCATGGGGCAGTGAGGAGCCAGCTTAGGAGACAGGGTCAGGGTAGGGGCATTTTAGGACCCCACATACTGAGTAGTGCCAGCTGCCATGACAATGAGAGATCACTTGTTCCCACCTGCTGTCCCCAACTTATTTCCAAGTTCAAGTCTTGCCCTTCACAGACCAGGAGGGTGACCAGACATGAGGAACAGAGCTACCTTGGGGGCCCTGGATGTGCCCACCAGGAACTGGACCCTAGACTTACGCAGACCCATGGATGCTTCAGGGCCTCATGGGCTGTGATGCGTTTGGCAGGGTTGATAGTCAACATCTGGTTGATGAGGTTTTTGGCTTCAGGAGTGACGGTGTCCCACTCAGGGGATGGGAACTACAGGAGGAAGTGTGCACAGGCAAGGCTGAAGCTTCTCCCCAGGCAGAGGCCACAAAGAGGAAGGGAGACCCGGGTGGCAGTCCCCGCCCTCCACATCGGCTGGTGCGCACTCACGTCATAGGCCCCAGCCTTGATCTGCTGGTATAGCTTGTGCTGGTCCTCATCCCAGAAAGGTGGGTAGCCCACCAGCAGGATGTACAGGATCACCCCTGTGGATGGGGAGGTGAGCAGCATAGCCCTGGAGGGCACCAAGGTCAGTCCTCAGTGTCCCTTTGCCCCCCCCCTGCCATGGGGAGCATGGCATTAACAGCCTGTAATTCCTGCTCCATCTCCACCCTACTTCACTAGGGAGCCTAGCCAGTCCCCTCTGTTGTATGCCCACCAGAAAGAGAAGATCCCACCTAAGGAGCCTGAGGTCTGACAGCCCCTGGTCCCTGTATCCTGGTGTCCACTTGCTCTGGACACAGACCTATACTGAGCACAGGCAGACAAACATAATGGCCTGGGGCAGGCACACTGGCAATTCTAGTCAGGGTGTGAGATCCCTGCCAAAGCAGCCCAAATATAGGTGTGACACACATGACTGGTTCACGGCAGGGTATGCCGGCCACCTGCACACTCTGGGACAGAGGGAGTAAGCCCTGAGATACATGGCCATCCGGTCATCATGCAAACCCAACCACCTCTCACACACAGGTCTTACCACATGCCCAGATGTCCACAGGCTTGCCGTACGCCTCCTTCCGAAGGACCTCGGGTGACAGGTATCCTGGCGTTCCCGCAAATCCTATCAGAGGGGAAGGGACCATGAAGGGTCATGAGGGGCTGCCAGGACCCCCTGCCCACCCCCTGACACTCACCAAACCACGCCTGCTGGTCTCCCTGCACCTCGATGGCCAGGCCGAAGTCTGCCAGTTTCACTGCGGCCCCTTTGCATTTGCTGGCCAGAAGCAGGTTCTCAGGCTACAGGGAGACAGCCATCAGGGCACAGTGTTCACACGGCAAGCAGTTGTGGGGGGCAGGGGACAAAACAGAGGTGGCAGCAGTTGGCCGGACAGAGAGGCACAGCCTGTCTCCCAACATGGGTGTCCTTGGGCAAGACTGAGTCCTAGACCTATAAGCTATAACTCGGTTCCTCTCTGGGGACAAGGACAGCCATCTTAGTCATTCAAAGGGAAGTTGGCTCTTAGCTTGAACTTGGGTATCCTGCTTCCTAAAATGGGAACAAAACCTGTAGGTCACCCTCACAAACAACCACACCAGGTCCCACCACTGGGCTACAGGGCTACCCCACTGATAGAGGGCCGGTCCTGCCCCCTCGCATTTCAGACATGGTGGAGAGTTCAGGGGTTTGGGCAGAGCCTTCACATCTACCTGCCGGGCACAACCTGTTCACCAAGTCCCACCCAGCTCCAGGACAGAAAGGGAGCATGTGTCGCTTGGTTGGCTGCAAACAGGTGGGAAAAGCTTCCTTAAGGAGAAGCATCCTTGCTTCGGCTGGAGGGGCATTTGTTTCATCCTGAAGAAGCGACCAGAGAGACTGTTGTCTCTGGGTTGTTGAGGGCCTGAGAGACTCGTCTGCTACTGCTTTCCCTGGCCTTGCTGGCCAGCCTTTGATCACAGTAGCATTCTGGCTTGTACCTCCTGTCCCTGCAGCTGCATTAGCTCCCAAGGAGCAGGTCTCTGGCTTTCAGTACTCAGAGCTCAGCAGGAAGTTCCTGGCTCCTGACCACCAGGGGACTCCTCAGCCCTCAGGTTCCCTTGGCAAACTCATAGGAACAAAGGCACTTCAATCCTGAGGTCATACTGCAGCCAGAGCACACTGCCACATGGCCTGCTTTTGTTATCTGCCTCAGAGACTTTAGATGGCAGAACGGTGACTCATGGAATCAAAGTGTGCCCACCCTATACAGAAAGATGTGGGCTTCCTAAGTTGGGTGCTCTGGGCCTATGGGCAGATGGGAGCTCGAGCAGTGGATGCGAAGCTGGCAAACCCAAAGCTACAGTCTCCCTAGAACTCCCTCCCCCATGGTGATAAGCAGGGGTCACACTCAGTCTTGCCCATTTTGATTTTGCCATTGTGAGCACGGCAGGGGCCCCAAGCTTCACTCTGGGACCCCCCACCCCTTCCTGCAGGAAATTATGATGGAGAAGATGTGTCAAGGCAAGAACGTTAAGAGGCTGGGCTGCACTCTGGCTCCTGCACAGCCACCATGGAGACACAGCGGCTAACCATGCTCTCTCCTGCCTTGAGGGACTGTGTAACATCAACCCTATTGTGCCATTTGTGGGTCTGCCTCATCAAGATGGTGGGATTTCTCTCTGGGATAGGAGAAACAGTATATCCTGTCCACAGGAAGATCTTGTTGGTCCAGGACTGGAGACATGAGGGGACACATACGTCCTCGTCTATGCTTCAGCCTCAGCATTCACTCTCTGGGAAAGGAGTGCATCTTATAAAATGGAGGACATGTGCCACCATCTCAGGGGTCTTGTGTCAGTTAAGACAGAGAGGACCCTCAAGGAAGCAAGGACACATGAAGAGATGCAGGGAATATCGGGAACATCCCGCATCTACTGTGTGTAACATCCTCCCCAGAACAGCTGCAAATGTTGGCCCTGGCCTGCGAAGGAAGGAGTGACCACACCAGTCCACACTAATGCTCAGGGGAAGTTTGGCCTTGAAGACATTCAGGCCAGGACTGGCATCTACACTGTCCCCAAACAGGTGGACTCAGCAAGAGGCTGAACCAGACCTCGGGAAAAGAGAGATTCTAGGGAAGAAGCGGGGAGGGAGAAAGAGCGAGGCTTCTGAGAGTTTGCAGTCAATTATTTTCTTTTCATAAGGCAGGGTCTCATGCAGACCTGGCTGGCCTTGAACTTGCTATGTAGCCTAGGCTAGCCTTGAACTCCTGAGCTTCTTGGCTCAATCTTCTGGGCACTGGAATTAAAGGGATGAGCCATGACATCCAGCTACAAATTTTCTTTTGAACAGAGCCTGGAACCCATAGTCTCGCCATGGGCAGTAGAGAGGAGCTGGCTAAGCCGGACTAAGCCACTTTCATCACCTCTCCCCAGTCACTTGTGTCCCCACCCTTGAGAGCTGCACCTTGGTAGAAGATTAGAAAGTGAGAGTCTGAGTATATGTCTGTTAACAGAACAGTTCTAGACGGCTGGGTCCTTCAGCAATAGAAGCACTGGGGTGTAAGTGTGCAGCTACTTCTCACATATATGCACACGCATGCATGCACACACCCAGTTACTGATATACACATGCACCCATGCCTCGATGTACACACATATGCATGTGGCTCTGTACGGAAACAGACACACATGCACTCACACTCCTTCATGCGAGCATACAATATGCACACACATCTTCCACACCCCACCTCCCTCTTACTCCACACCTCCTTTTACACAGTTTGTAGGTATGGGGGACAGAATCTATCACAGAGCAGGGTAGAGACTCACCTTGAGGTCTCTGTGGACGACCCCCATTTGGTGACAATGGAGAACAGCTTCCAGGATCTGCTGGATGCAGTGACTATAGCGAACAGCAGGCAAGTTAGTTGAATGGTCTGGGGGTGGCCAGGAAGGGAGCAGCAATAGCAAGCATGGGGAAAGGCAGGCTGTGGGGCACTGGGGTTCAACCCCCAACCTGGGGGAGCAAGGAGGATGTAGGGAATCGTGGGGAAAGGAGATGCTAGCCACAAGGGAGAGGAGAAATCCTTGCTCAGCCCCAAGGGCAGCCGTTCTAGTCCTTGCTCTGCCTCTTCTTCTGGGCCCAGGTCCGTTTAAGTCCGAACCAGATACACAGAGATAACTCTGGTTTCCAGCTTACCCCTTTAAGGCTGAGATAGGCTAGGCTGACCCTAAGCTGTGGGCAGGGATGCCAGCAGTAAGTGAGCACCGTGGGCTAGAGAGTCCAGAAACTCAGGTGAGGAAGGGTGGAGCAGGCAGGAGCATGGGTGCCGAGGTATGGAGATGAGCTTGTCTGCTTCGGGGTAGTGACGATGCATTACTGTGTGCTGCTTCGTCTAATAGATATGGCACCTGGACATCCATCAGCCAGCCCAGCTCAATTCCCGTGAGGACACCTAGCTCCACTTCCAGGAGCCATTGTGCAGGGTGCCTCTCTAGCCAGGGGACAGCTTGAGCACAGGTGTCCCTTCTATTCCAGCTCTCTCCTAGTTAGTGATATCTTTCACTGTCAGCCTCAGACCCTCCCTGTCTGTCCATACATCAGACTCAGGGCTACCAGTGCATGTACACAGAAACCCTGTAGCCTGTGCTCAGTCCCTGAAGCTAGGCACAAGTCCCATGGGATCCTACCCTAGAGACAGTGGCGTGACCAAAGGTTGGCTTCCCTGGGGTATAGAGTACACCCTTCTCAAACAGCACCCCTCCCCTCGAGTCTGGCCATATGTGGATAAGGCCAGCACTGTACTGAAAATTCATTTAAGTTTTCTACCCTGTGACACTCACTCCTGACATCCTAAAGGATATGAACCTGAGGCTTCTGAGTTCAGAAAGAACCACGTCCACTATGTGAAAGGCAGCCTCTGTAATGTTGTGGGCCAGAGCTGGCACCTTTCTCAGTGAGCTTCCTCTAGCTCGGTCTCTCGAGAGACTGTTTAAGTCCAGTCAAGGCTCTAGGCCAGGCCCTGTGGCTTACCGTCCATGATGGTATGACCAGTGTGTGTGTCGTAGTGCACACTGTCCTACCCTCCTGTCCCCCAAGGCACCCTTCCTGATGGTTCTGGGTCCCCTGGAAAGGCACTAGAGACCTCTTGAGGTGCCCAGAGACACTAGCCCTGCTGCTGGGCTCATGATTTTTTCTTTCTGGCATAGTCTAGATCTCACACAGGTGGAGGCCCCTGCCAGACTTCACAGTCACCCTGAGAGGGTAACTAGTACCCAGAAACAAGCTGGCCAGCAAGCCAAGGCTCTCCAGGAGAATGTGGTACCAGGACGCATGAGGGAAGGTGGCAGGCTACTATTTTGGCCACACAGGGAACTGTCTTTAGGGACCTTTCCTCAAGTGAGTTTGGCCCGATTGCTACATCCACCGCCAAGCAAAGTCAATACTTTTCCTAATGTTTTGAACCATTTAGAAGTCACTCTGGCCAGAATTTTAGACACTGGCCAGGTTCTGGCTATGGTTCTCAGTCTGGGATCTAGTCAGCAGCACAGAAGCTGGGCCTACAGGTGCAGGCCACTGCGTCTGACCTCTGAGACCTGCAAGAATCAGTCTCAGAGTTGGGAACTTTGTTTTCCTTGTTTTGCAAAAAGACTTGGTCACCTCTAAGTTTCCCCTACAAGCTGCAGAATAAAAGCCCGGCGGTACTCTAAAAGGAACCTCCAGCTCCCGTGGATAGAAAGTGTTTCAGAAAAGCAACTCTGTTTCCTGCTCTGGACGTTAGGAACCTGCCTCTCCTGGCCAGAGATGTCGGTCCATCTCCCTAGTGCTCTCTCAACCTGGGCACAAGTTCTACCCTAGTCGGTGCTGGAACCCACCCTGGGGTGAGTCACTGGCTTCAGGGGAACAATCACAGGGCCGGCCTAAACAGACTCCCTGTTAGGCACCAAAGTCTGAGGCAGAAGCATAAAGGTCCAGCCAGCAGACCGCCAGAGACCTGAGTCCCAGCTGTGTGTTCTCCTTCGATGCAGGGAGCAGCCCAGTGAGAAAGAAGGAAAAGCCTGGGTTGCAGAGGAACTGCCCTGTAGACACTGGGGCTGTCATACAAGTGGGGTGTAGACTCCCCATAAGGATTCCTTGAGTGTTTGCCTCTCTTCTCAAGACTCAGGTTACCCACCCTTCCTCAGCCTGTCCACTGAGCGTGTCCCTTCCCTTGGATTCCCAAATCCCAGAGACAGAGCTCTGTGAAGAGCTGCGTGGTGAGACAGAGTCCATGTCTTCTGGGCCAGGGCTAGGTCCAGGAGACCTTAAACACTTGAGACACTCTCCACATAGGGTTTCCCTGGGAAGCAGTAAGGATTCCTGTCCTCTGAGGAGGCATGGAGGTGCCTGGCAAGGGCACAGAGCACAGGTTCCTATGATCTGAACAGCCTAAGAACTTGAGAACTCTCAGCCGTTCCCGGTCTTGAGCCCTTCCAGACCCAGCAGATCTTGGACAGGGTTGTCCCCCTATTCCTCCATCCCCTTTAGCAAGAAGGCTGGGGGTCTGGAAATGAGGGGGGTGGATGTGCGAGTTCTGCTACAGACCACGTGCCTTAGAGACACCAGAGGGCGCTACGGACCAATCAGAGATAGGCTGAGGGTGGGCCTCTGACCTCAATGGTAGAAGCCGGTCTCAGGTTAGAGGACAAGGCTTATAGGGACCCCCCACCCCACCCCATGGATGGAGGTGGGCAAGGGCTGGAGAGAAGGAGTATTAGACACCTCAGCAGATTCTCCCAGCTTACTGACACTTCTTACCAGCATTTTAGGTCAGAGAAAAGGGGCTCCCCTCCACCTTCTATTTCTCTTATAAGTAGAATTTAAGAGAAAAATTTATTTTCCTCCAGTCTACAGGACAGACCTCTTCTAGGATAATTTTCAAAACACAATGCTTTTCCAGAGGGAGCCTTCAGAAGGACCCAGCAGCACCCTTAGTTTCCTGACACCGAGAATTCGGGCCACAGGCCTGTCCCACCCTGCCCTTCTCTGTGGCTTGGCCTGTGCTGCCTGGCTCCATGGGGAAGACCTAAGAGGCCATGATGACCCAGGATTCTCATGGCTTCCCACAGGGACTCGGAGCCCGGGGAGAAAAGCAAGGATCCCTGCTTGTGCAGAACCAAGTCACAGAAAGCTCCTGTAAAAATAATATTCATTTTTCTCGATTAGAGATGTAATACATATTCATTAAAGACAAGCTTTAAAATAGACAAGATAAAAAATTTAAAACCACCCATAGCTCGACTGCTCGGAAAGGACCCTTTTCTTTTTAAAATGCACATCTATCTCTGGGGCCAGGCAAAGGCAGGCAGGGCCCACAGGCAGGGGTGACAATCTGCAGACACCTCGGGGACAGAACACAGTTTGGGTAGCATCTGATGTGGACCCCAGGAACCCATCCAGAGATCACAGCTGACACCCTGCCTTCTGGACCCCAGCAGCCATGCCATAGACAGCCATCTCTGCGTCACCTTTCTTCATTGCCCTGGCAAAGACTGGTCTGGAGAAAGGCCATTTCCTCAAATATCCATGAGGAATCCAGGCCTGGAGGGAATCCATGTACCTCCACTCACCTGCACACCAGAGGCCCATAGGTCTAGGGCTCAATCCTCTCCTAGGATCCTGGATGGGCAGACACAGGGCCCTGTACTAAGACTAAGGCTTCAAGTCTCCCCTGACCTCTTCCCATTGCCCTGCCATGCGGTGAGTAGGAGAGCAGAAGCTCCAAGAGGAGCTTTTCCTAAGGCACCTTTTCTTTCTTTCTTTCTTTCTTTCTTTCTTTCTTTCTTTCTTTCTTTCTTTTTTTTTTTTTTTGGTTTTTCAAGACAGGGTTTCCTCTGTAGCTTTGGAGTCTGTCCTGGAACTAGCTCTTGTAGACCAGGCTGGTCTCGAACTTACAGAGATCCGCCTGCCTCTGCCTCCCGAGTGCTGGGATTAAAGGTGTGCACCACCACTGCCCAGCTTCCTAAGGCACCTTTTCCAATGGCACCGCTAGTACACTCTTAGGATCATGCTGGGAGGAGAGGATATGGAAAGAGACTGGTTCCTGGCCTGTCTTTCTTAGAAAACCATGTGGACGTGCTTATCTGTGTGAGGCCAATGGACTGTGGATGGGATGTCCAGGGCTCCTCCCCCGTAAGCCACCACAAGGAGAGGACCCCCTAATGTGCATGTCCAGCTGTTCCCCCTCAGGCCACACCTCTGTGCAGCTGGCCTTGCTCCTGCCTCTTGCTCAGAGAGTTCCCAGTTAGCCCTAGACCTGCTAACACTTCTGCTCAGTTGACCTGAGGGGCCGTGGACATGACAGTGGCTCAGGGGACAGATGTGGGTTACAGGAAGGGTAGGGGTGGGGCTCAGTGAGGACAGAGCTGGAGGTCAGGAGAGGGGAGCGTGGTGTGGGGCTCTGAACGCACCTGGCATCTGCTTCACTGTAGTACTCTCGTGCCACGATGTCCTCAAAGAGTTCCCCACCAGTGACCCTACAAGGGAAGCACATGGTCACAGACCCCGGAGATCCTCATCACTGTGATACTGCATCACCGCCAGCACCATCCTCGCACATCACCACCACCATCACCATTGTGACTATTGTCACCACCATTGTGACCACTGCCATTACTGCCTCCAGGACCACTGTCATTGCTACCACCATGGCCATCACTGTCACCACCATCACCATTATGACCGTTGTCACCACTGCCACTGGGACCACCATCATTACACCACTATGGCTATCACTATCACCACAATCATCACCCATCACCACCATCACCACTACCATTATGACCATTGTCACTATTGCCACTGGGACCACCATCATTACACCACCATTGCCATCACTGTCACCACCATCCTCACCCATCACTACCAACACCACCATCACCACCATTATGACCACTGTCACCACTGCTACCGGGACCACCATCCTCACCCATCACCACCAACACCACCATCACCACCATTATGACCACTGTCACCACTGCTACCGGGACCACCATCCTCACCCATCACCACCACCACCACCACCATTGAGACCATTGTCACCACTGCCACCAGGACCACCATCATGGCCATCACTGTCATCACCATCACTACCACAATCATTACTTCCATCACTACCATCACCACTATCACCATTACCACAACCAATACTACCATCGCCATCACCGCTGTTGTCACTGCTACCCTTCTCACTGCCATCACTCCCGATCACCATCCCCTCCATCCTAGCACACCGACAACTTATCAAGGGCATGCTTCGTCCTCACAGCCATCCCCAGAGAAAACTGAGTTCCTCAGATCCGAGTGATCTCCCCAGAGTAGGCAGCACAGGGGTTTGAGGCAGGGATTTCTAGTGTTAGACCCAGCTTTGTGGGTCTAATTCTAGATCTGAGGATGTCTGGTTTCTCCACTTCGATACTTTCCCATCCCGGGCCAGATTGGAGGCCTCAGCCAGTGGTGAGAGGGTCCAGAGGATACAGTGCCTGGATCTGGCCTCCACAGTGGGCTGAGGTCCTGAGGTGCCTGAGACCACAGATGCCCACACACCCTCCTGTCCTTTGTCTCCAGCCAGCAAATGCCCACCCCAAAGTGGAAAAAGCAGCACCGTGAGTGTGTAGTTTGCACACATGTGCAACAGAAGAGTCAGGTTCAGGAGCAGCCCAGGGAAGGGGCTGCAGCCCCAGTACTGGGTGATCAATTAGTTGAGTCTCCGCACAAAATATTCTTGAATCGAACTTCGCGAAGTCAAATCTGGGCAGACAAAACAGCATAAGGTCTTGGTGCAGAGCTGTAGCTCAAACCATGCCCTGGGAGGTGCCAGAGCTATGCCAGGCCCAGGCCCCATGAGTTACCTCAAGTGTTCAGGAAATTACATTTTGGTGAGTGGGCGCCAGGGCCATCTCCCAGTACAGAGTATCAGGGCAGGGAGTTGGGCCTCTACTGAGTTGGCAGCTGTGGGAGACTTGGAATCACTGCTGGGATCCTTGCCCTGTAGCTTCTGTTCTCAGGCCCGATGTACGCAGTCATCTCCCAGGTCCTGTGTGTACCAGTCATCTCCCAGGCCCCGTGTGCTCAGTCATCTCCACGTCCTGTGTGTACCATCATCTCCCAGGCCCCATGTGTACCAGTCATCTCCACATCCTGTGTGTACCAGTCATCTCCCAGGCCCCGTGTGCTCAATCATCTCCCAGGCCCCATGTGTAGAATCATCTCCACGTCCCGTGTGCTCAGTCATCTCCCAGGCCCCATGTGTACAGGTATCTCCCAGGCCCTGTGTGTACCAGTCATCTCCCAGGCCCCGTGTGTACCATCATCTCCCAGGCCCTGTGTGTACCAGTCATCTCCCAGGCCCTGTGTGTACAGGCATCTCCCAGGCCCTGTGTGTACCATCATCTCCCAGGCCCCGTGTGTAGAGTCATCTCCCAGGCCCTGTGTGCTCAGTCATCTCCCAGGCCCCGTGTGTACCATCATCTCCCAGGCCCTGTGTGTACCAGTCATCTCCCAGGCCCCATGTACACCAGACACCTCCCAGGACCTGCAGAGCTCCAAGTTAAAAAGGTCTCAGTGCCTGCTGGGGCGCTACCAGACCACCTCAGGGCCCACCACACTGGAGGCTCCGGAGTACGGAAGAAGGACATTTAGGCCTTCTGTCCAGACCCACCATCCTCAGTCTCCCTGCGGCTGCCTGCCTGGCATGGCTTGGGAGGTCTGAGAGATAAATGTGTCACACACACACATATATCCCTTCCCCCCATTCTCTTTCCTTCTCAGCTCCTGCAATAATTATAGCCATCTGTTGGCCATCACGGGCCCTGGAGAGGACCACCTTCAGTCCACAGGCCTCTGTCTTTGGAGAAGAGAGGGTGGTAAAAGTGGGTCTTGGGCACACAGAGGAAACGAGTGACCCCGTCCACCTCAGGCCATGGAATGGATGTCTCAGGACACAGATTCAGGCAGACTGTAGCATTATCTAGCTGATAACTCTAGGCAGGGTCTTGTGGAACACACAGAGGTATCTGAGAAATAACCAAACTCCATGAAGGGGCAGCCTAGCTTCTTCACCAGAAGACTCTACCAGGACAGAGGACGCTAAGGCCTGCATGCCCAACAGCCTGGACATCTGTCATCTGAGGGAAGAAGAGCAGAGAGGTGGGCACCTCCTGTTCCCATTCAGCCTGTTGCTCAAGGGCAGCCAGAGGGCATGCAGTAACCATGGTAACAGCACCAGATCCAGGCTCCCCTGGTTGTGCAGTCTGGAGGCCACCAGGGCAGGCCAAAGCCCCTGGGCCCCCACCCAGCCCAGGGTCCCGAAGCAGTCCTGATTCACGGACAGCTAAATATAGTGCTGCTTAGCAGAAGCTGTCAAGAGTAAGGGAGATGAGATCATCGCTTCTAAATCCGGCAGGAAGTGAGAGGCGGAGTTGGCCCCAAACGCCTTCTCACTCAGCTACTGCACACACTCTCATGCAAACACACTTACATGTGCATACACACATATGCACGCACATACACGCCTGTATCCCCAAACCACACACAGGTTCACACTCATAAAACAGACATCATGCATGTACACCCATGAACCTTACACAAACCATCACTGTACTAACGCTCTCTCCCAAGCTCAGGTATCATCACACATGTGTGTATACATGCGTACATCCTTTCACTCATGCTTAAACACACATGCTCGTGCCAGCTAGCTGTGCCTGGCATAACAGGACTTGAAGCCTTAAGGCCTCAGAAGGGAGGAAGGGGAGTGGGCACTGACTGCTCTCTGTGGTCTCCCCTCCACTGGGCCCACCTCCCAGCTTTCTGCGTGATGACCTCAGCATGTCAGACACAGACTTGTGGGTAAAAACCTGCGCATAGCCAAGTCAGAGGTGGGTAAGCTGGATGTGCCTGGGAATGAGGTAGCGCCCTGCAGAGGTGCTCTCAAGGAGTGGCCTGATGTGGGGGCAGAACTCTTCCTGAATCTGAGGAGGCCGAGGGCCCCACGCTGGGAGTGACAGAGGGCAAGGGTCCTTGGCTCTGGCACTTACAGATCGAAGACCAGGTAGTGGAAGCCTTCTTCAGAGATGCTGTCATGGAGACGTACTGCAGGGACAGAGAAGTCATGAGGAGCTGGAGTAGACCAGGATAGACCCTCGTGCCCACCTCCACCCTGTCTGGGTCCACATCAGCATCAGTGGTGCAAGTCCTGGGTGAGAAAGCTCCTCTCTGGGACTGACGGGGTCTCCCCCAAGACAAGAAGGCTGGCTGGGACTTGGGGAGTTACAAGCTGGCCTTAGGTACTGCAGGCCGAACCTGAAGGAACACCACAGAGCTGTGGGCAGCACCTTGCCCTTTCCTCGGCTCCTCTCTGCTCTCCTGTTTCCAACCCTTTCAGAGGAAACACTAGAAAGGCTTGTTACTGAGTCCCTGACAGAAACCACACTATCAAAGGAGAGGATTATGCAGGAAACAAACCCATTATTCATTCTGGACTCTAAGACTGGCCTCAGTAGGACAGGGACTAGGCTTGGCAGACGGCTTCTTCTGAGTGGGATAGCATTCAAAGGCTCAGACCTTGACTGCGGATTGATTCCCTTTGGCCAGTGGGGTCTAACTGTCTCCTTCCCTCTGGCCCTGTTTCCACACCCCTTGTGAACTTGTACTCAGGTTCTCTCCTAGTCCCTGCCTGGGCTGGGCAGGGGTTGAGGCTGTGAGGAATGAGGAACTCTGGAGTCCTGAGGAAGGAGTGAGGGGGTTGCCTCTGCACAAGCAGGAAGGATTCTCTAGGAAAGAGTCCCTTTGGGCCCTGCTCGCCTATGTGCAGATTTGCCCCTTTGCTAGACCAGCACTGGACGCCAGGGCTGCCCTGAGCATCTTGTCATGTTGGTTCAATCAGCTTACCTACCACCCCTCCAGGCTGCAGACAAGGGAGCAGCAACAGAGTTTGGCTAATCACCTAAGGGCACACAACCCACGGAACCCACGGAGGGTGAAGTGGGCCTGTGGGATCAAGGGTCTGGTTCCAGTGAGCATATAGTGCCAGCCCTGGTCTGTGTGCTCTTGTGATCTTTAAGTTCTTGCTGTCTCCCGCCACTGGGCCACTAGGCTGGAGGGTGAAGAGCAGCCACCTTCTCCCTGGTCCCACAGGGCTCCAGGGCCTCAGGCAAAAACAGCCCACACAATTCCTACTCCTGGCACCCTCCCCCACTGTCCTAGTTTCTAGCTGGCTGCCAGCACCTTCTTCTGGGTGCTGGTTCTCCCAGGCACCATCCTGATAGTATCCTTATGCCTAGGCGCTCTGATGTTGCCCTGCTCCCGAGCTTGGTCCCAGCGCCTTAGCCCCATGGAACCCTTCACCTTGTGTCTACCTTTGAGAACACACCAGGCCCTGCCCAGGGTCAGGAAACAGAGGGACTCTCTCTGTGGCCTGTGTGAATTGGCTCAGTCACCCGAGCCTCAGTCTGCAGCTCTGTAAAGTGGGAGGAAGCCACACCTGCCCGTAGGTCGCTGTGAATTGTGTGTTTACATGAAGCAGTGGGTGTTCCCTGTGGCTGTCATTACCACCACTGTCATATGGGTATGAGAAACCCCAGATGACTGAGACTCCAAGTCTGGGGCCACTTAGGGACCTGAACTGCTTTCTGAAGCCCACGGCAGTGGCCTGGCAGCAGCCACACTTCCTCTATTTCCTGGCTCTAAAATCGGCAGCAAAGCTTACCCCACCCCACCCTACCCAACCCATCCACTGGGACCCACATCCTTGTCAGCTCTCTGGGCCATCAGAGCCCCTCAGTGAGGACGGATACATTCTACTTGGCCCCCTAGACCCTGTTTCTAACTGGAGCCCCATTCTGTCCAGGCTGACCTGTGTCTCCCTAAGATGAGTCCCTGGTGCCTGCTGGCAGCCTCCTTCCAGGACCTGCCAACAAAATTCCCCAGGCTGAGCCAAAAAAGCACATTCGTCTGGCTCTTTCCTAGTGGGAGCCATCAGGGTGGCCTGTCTAAGATACCCCAGCTGCCTCACTCCGGGATACACTACTCTGAGCAGAGCAGGCTCCGGCAGTCACAGGAGAGCTTTCTTCCATGTATCCTTGAGGATGCTGCCCTAGAGAAGAGAAGGTCCAGCGGGGTCCCTGGAGTGTGTAGAGATTTGAATAGGAACGGCCCCCACAGGTCCCCGGGAGCGGCACTATTAGGAGGTGTGGCCTCATTGGAGTAGGTGTGGCTTTGTTGGAGGAAGTGTGTCACTAGAGGGCGGGCTTTGAGGTTTCAGAAACTCCAGCCAGTTCTCTGCCTGCTGCCTGAGGGTCGTGATGTAGAACTCTCAGCTCCTTCTCCAGCACCGTGTCTGCCTACATGCCACCGTGCATCCTGCCATGACAATAATGAACTGTAAGCCTGCCCCAATTAACAGTTTTCCTTTGTAAGAGTTGCCATGGTCATGGTGTCTCTTCAGAGCAATAAAATCCTAAGACAGGGTTGCTTCATTGCCCCCTAGGTCTCCCAGGAAAGGGGGACTGTTGATGGGGCTGCCTGTCCTCAGCCTCCCGCTTAGAGACCAAAGAGGCTTGGCCGAGTGGGTCCCATCTCCTTTCTAGGACACAGGTTCTTTCTGCAGAAGCTACAGGCCCCTGTGTGTGTGGAATTAAGGGAGTAGGGATGTGGGCACCATTTTTAAGAACAGGTGCTTATTTTAATAGCTTTGATTAAGCCCTAATCAGCACATCAGATCTGTGACTTCACAGAAAAGGCTAAGGAAGAACTGAACTGTGACAAAATCTCTTTAAGAACAGAAAGTAAATGGCACTCTGCTGGCTGGTACACAGCGCTGGTGATGGGTAAGTCCACCACGGCTTCTTGCCAGGCTAGCCAGGACGGTGTGGGTCAGGCAAGCAGCGGCAAATCTCACCCGGAGCTAACATACCCACCTCAATCTCCCAGAAGTATGATGGTCCCTTTGCCTGTTCCACTGTGGGCTTCCTGCTGCTGAGCAGAGCTCAAGGGCCCGGACCCCTAAGTTCAGCTGGAGTTGTGGCTTATGAGGGCAAAGAAGTTCTGGGCACCCAAACACTGGAGGACTTGGGGGTCCTTCTGCTCATGCTCCCCTGACCTGCAGTGGCAGTGAGCTAGCTATCAGAAGTTCTGGCTGCAGCTCCTGTAACCTGTGTGGCTTCTCCCTGGGCTCCTTTTCCTCATTTTCCTTTGGGTGCCCCTTTGCTTAACTCCTCAGTCCTAAAACTAGACAGAAAGGTCTTCCTGACTTCTAAGCTAGGCCTGGAAGAGAGTGAGCGGGTATGCAGAGGGCAAGTCCTCACCCAGGAAAAGGGGCTCTGGACTCCTGAGAGGAGCTGTGCGCAGTCAGAGGTGCTGTGGAGGCGCCACCTGGTCTCTGTCACTGTTCAAGGGGGAGGCTTTGGGACCTGCTCCTTCTCGAGCAGAACCGTCTTCCACACCTGAGAGCTAAGGACAACACCCACAGTGGCACTGGCTCCCACCGGCAGGTCAAGCATATCGTGTCAATAGTGGGCAGAAGCCCTGTCAGAAGCCCTGGCTGCAGCTCTCACGAATGACCCGAGGCAACCTGGGACTGCCTCTCCTGACACAAGACAGCATTTATAAACATGTGCTGAATAATGAATTCTGAAGCCTCCCTGGGGATGGCGCTGAGCTCAGGGACACATCCAGGTGAGGCACAGACCATCTGTGCTCAAGGATAAGTGTCACACAGATACCAACTTTACTGTCACAACCTAGTCTGGAAGTCCCTTTGCCTGGGGACCCTGTCTTGGGTGGCACGGGGTCTAAGACCACATGGGTTCTTCTGTTCATTCCACCTTCTTCCAGAGGAACCCCCTCCCCATACCAGAACCCCCCTACTAAGGCCTGTGGATGTTTCCCTGTTGGTTCTGTTTTGTGGCTCTTCTCTGAGCTTCTGAGGGCCTCTCTGCTGACACCAGGACACCTGGAGTCCTGAGACTGGCGTGACAGACTGAATGAACTGGGCTGCTTCCCAGAAGGGGACCCAAGCAAAGTTTCTTGCTGTTGCAAGTGACTCGGTCAGACCTCCCCAGCCTCCATCTTTACTGTAAGGTCAGACCACATTCAGGGCAGCTGCACCTTCTCAGCCCTCCCTGTGACTCTGAAGGAGACAGGACCATTCTAGAGCAAGCACATGGTCAAGCCCAGTCTAGATGCTAGGGAGCTGGCAGATGGGAGTCGATGCATTTACTTTATGACTGGTACTGGGGTGAGACCCTGAGCCCCACTCACAGTGAGACAGCTTAGCAGATAGGACCAGGCACAACCTTGGGTATTCATCATGGTGGCTACAAAATGCACCCCAAACTCTATAGAGCATTTCCTCTACGGGAACTGCTTGCCTTGCCTGTGGGCTTCAAATAAAGCATGCAGGAGTGATGCCATGCACAGTGGTCAGAAGAAGGCACAGGGTTCCTCAAAGGGTGAAACGGGGTTCACATGAGAACAACACTGCTCTCAGGTGGATACTCAGGACCGAATGCAGGGACTCATATACCTGTGTACCCCATTAGAACAGCACCATTCACGATGGTCAAGAGGTAGAAGCAGCTCCAACGTCCATCAAGAGATAGACAGACAAATAAAATGTGGAACTGCCAAGCGGTGAATATGATTCAGCCTTCAAAAGGAAGAAATGCTAGCTGGGCAGTGGTGCCGCACACCTTTAATCCCAGCACTTGGAAGGAAGAGGTAGACATATTTCTGAGTTCAAGGTCAGCCTTGTCTACAGAGTGAGTTCCAGGTCAGTGGGGGCTACACAGAGAAACCCGGCCTTGAAGATGAAGAAGGAGGAGAAGAAATTCTGACAAAAATGACCCTAAAGACCATCCCACAGTGAAAAACGCCAGTCACGGAAGGCCAGACCACAGATGGCTAGGCTCCAACTCTATGAGGCTTTGCGTCATCAGTCACAGACACAGTAGCAAAACGTCAGGTCCAGGGACAGGAGAAAGAGACTGGAGAGTTGTTTAACGAGGAAAAAGGTCTGGCTACAGGTGAGGAGGGTGGGCCCACTGCACTGCAGGTGTACTTAAAGCCACAGACCTGCATCTAGGCAGGAGTACTGTCATGTATTCATATCTGTATCATAACTTAAAGGCACCATGCCCTTCATTTCCTCTCTGTGCACATCTCTCTGTGTGTCTCTCTCTGTTGTCTCACGCCTGTCTCCTTTTCTCTGTTTTGTCTCTGTAGATTGTGTTTGGAAGTGTCCTCCAAAGACCCACATGTCTCGATTCCAGCACAGGCCACTACTGAGAGATGGCTCCCCTAAAGGGTGGGCCTAGTGCAAGGAAGTCAGATCAGTGGGGATGTGTTCCTGAAGGTGATCTTGTTCCTCTGCTGACATGTGTGAGCTGAACACATATCTTCTGACATTTTCTTCATCCACAGGCCCAAAGCAACCAGGCCAAGCAATCATGGGCTGTGACTTTGTGTGTGTGTATGTGTGTGTGTTCATGTTCACACATGTGGGGGACACATGTATGTGTGTGGATACATATGGAACCCAGAGGTTGACACTTGCTGTCTTCCTCAATTATTCTCAGCCTTAATATGAGGCAGGGTCTCTCACTTGAACCCGGAATTCATGGGTTCAGCCAGTCAGCTTGCTCTGGGCATCCCTTGTCCCCAGCTCCTGAGCACTGGGATTGCAGGCTGGCCACTCTGCCTACTTGGCATCACACAGGATCTGGGGATCTGAACCCAGGCTTCTCTGATAGGTAAGTACTCAACCCACTGAGCTGCCCGTCAGTTCCTAGACTGTCATTGCTGTAACAGTGACCTAAAGCATGTTCCTCTTTGTAAGCTAATTAGCTCAGGTATGTTGTCACAACAATGGAAACTGATGAACACTTTCTCCCTATGTCATCCCTGGTTTTGGAGGAGCTGGTTGCCATGTCACAGTGAGGCTTACATGGCTCTGAGGAGATAGACACTTATGGAGAGAAACTGAGATCATAAAAGGAGCCATCTTGGAAATTAATTCTGAGGTTCCAGTCAAGCCCTTGGCAAACACAGCCCTGTGTTTGTATATATTCACCATACATACGTACCCTGGGCATTACCTATGCTGGGCCTGCAGTTGGGGAGGAGCCTAGACAGCTCAAGAGGGTTCTGTTCCTGCTGCTGCTTTGAAATTCTTTTTTTTTAATATTTTATTTTATGAGTGTTTTGCCTGTAGGTAGCTATGTATATCAAGTGTGTACCTGGTATTCACAGAGGCCAGAAAAGGGCATTGGATTCCCTGGAATTGGAATTACAGGTGGTGGTGCACTGCCACATGGGTGCTGGGAGCCCGACTCGGGCCCTCTGCAGAGCAACACAGCCATCCCTCCGGCCCTGCTGTGCAATTCTTAATACCTCTTGAGAGCAGATGCTGGGATAACTCAGCCTGCCTGTTCTGCGCGACAGATGGATGCCATGCTTGTGAAGACACTCTATAAAAGAAGCCCTTCTGCCAATAAAAAGTCTGCTTGAAAAGTGCCGGTAGGCCTCAGTTCAGGCCTCTGGACAGGAGGGGTTGTATAGCGGCTGCTGCTTCCCAAGGGGGAGCTTTGTTCTATACTGTTTCTCGGCTCATCCCACCAGGTCCCTGGGAGAGTGGCAGGGGCCATTTCTATTATCTGAGGGGAGACAGAGGTCCCTTCCCTCCTCAGCGGGCCACACACTGCTTCCAGACTTACCCCCAACCCAGGGTTACCGCCCCACCTGTCCCCAGCACTTGCTCATGGTCTCAGGGTGGCCCGTGGACAGCTTTCTGTTTAGAAGTGGCGATGGGAGTAAAAGAAGGCTGAGGGTAGGCTAGGATTCACCCTCACCTCCTCAGAGAGCCCCCAGCTCTTCAGAAAGGATTCCACAGGAGCCCCACAGGCTTAGGTCTGTATCCTGGAATGTTCTGGTTTGGGGTCCTAACCTGACTGAAATAAAGCTGCTGCAAAAGGAATTCTCAAGGCCTCTTCTCCCTAGTCCACACGGGAAGCCGGAGCCAAGCCACTGCTTGGAACCCACCCAGAACCACACCAGGCTTCTGGCCAGGTCAGGGAGATGTCTTACTGAAGAACTAAACAAAACAGCAATCTAAAACACACCTGGACCCCCACTCACCGAAATAAGGCAGTCATGCAAACACAGAAAGAGTTATAGCTCCTGGTTGCTGCACAGTTAGGTAAGCAAGGGCTTGGAGATACTGGTGGAGTTAGGCCATCTCCCATGATCCCCAAGAAGAGATGCAGTACCCAGTAGTGAGGTAACGGGCTCTTGACACGGAGCTGCAGACACCCAGCAGCCCAGTGGTCCCATGGGCACTACTGAAATACAGGTTCCTGGGCCCACCCAGACCCCTGAGTCAGCTCTCCAGGGCAGGCCCAGGCACCCAGAGGTCAAAAGGGTGAGGTTCTATGGGTGTGGTGGTGCATGCCTCTAATTCCAGCACCTGGGAGGCAGAGGCAGGTAGACTTCCAGGAGTTCAAGGACAGCCTGGTTTACAGAGCAACTTCGGGACCGTTGAGGCTACATAGTGAGACATTGTCTCAAAAAAACAAACAAGGAGGGTAAGGTTCTGAAACTAAGAGGCTAAGATGAATCAACTGGTCGCTGAGATCCGGAGGGGCCTCAGAAGAGGCTGTAGCTCTCTGTATCAGCCAGCTCTCCCCCCTACCCCCCCCCGCCCCTCCCCAGCTCTCCGTGTGGGCAGGTGGCCAGGTGCAGACTTCCAGCACTTGGGAGCAGGACAGCAACAGGAACTCCCACACTCCCCCAGCAGATTAACCTTCCCTTTCTCTGTCAGCCCCTGGGCTGGAAAGAGATGCAGAAGCCAGGTTCCCAATCCCGCCATTCCTCAAAGTCCCTGAGGATCCCTTTAAAATGTGTTCTTGGACTGTGTCCTGCCAAAACTGAATCTTTGGAGGGAAAAGCCCAGGAATCCACGGATAACTCCCAGGGTCTCTGAGGTCAGTCAGCATCTCGTCTGTAGATGTGGGCAGCCACACCCAAGGTTTCTCCAGTTGCTCCCCAGCATGGGTAAGATCTGAGCTCCCAAACTCTTCCTCAACTCCAGAGGGCCCAGAGTTGGGAAGAACAGGCACAGCAAGGGCCTCGCTATAGCAACGGAAGAACCAGGTGGCCTAGGGAGATCTGAGCTGCCTCTCCAGGTCAGCACAACCTTGGTCCCTGCAGCTCCTTGAACATTTGTCTGGGCTTTAGGAAGAGAACTGACAGGCAGAGCAGCTGTGCTTTCTGGTGACAAGATTTGGCAGGGGAGCCAGAATCCTGACTGTCCTGTCTTGGCTCCCATCTGTGCAGGCCGTGGGTAAACGGGGCCGATAGACTCTTGTCTATCCTCCTGGCAGGACCACTCACCCTGTGTGTGAGGCTTGGATAGGTCACTGGCCCAGGTTCTGCGTGCTATTATCTCCATAGGCGTTCTCAGAACCACCCACTCTACCCCCCTCTGGGTTGCTCACCGATGTTGGAATGCTTCAGCAGGCGGCAGATCCGAGCCTCTCTCTCCAGTTTCTGGTGATCTGGCAACAGAAAAGGGCAAGGCATCACCTCGTTTCTCAGCAGCTGAGGGCTCATGGCTGCCACATCAGGATAGGTCCCCAAGTGTGTGTGTAGCAGCCACCAAACAAGAGGCTACCCAGGGGATTTGATGAAGGAGTCCACCCATTGCCTGGCTTCTGGGGCACCCACCTGGCTGGTGGTGCAAGAGAGAGGACAGGTGTGGGTACCTAGAGCCATAAAGAACTGGTGTCTGGGACAGAGACACACATAGGAGGCGGTGAGTGTTCCCAACAATGTAAAGAACAGGAATCCTGTTGGCGGCACACTGACTGAATCCTTCATTAATGTTCTGATTCCACTGCTAGCTAGTTGTGGGGTCTGTCGAACAACGTGTCTGCCAGGTGGCAGCAGGCATGTGTCCTCAGAGGCCAGAGCCCACTGCTTCTGCTTGCCCCTCCAGACCTAGATCTGGCTCTGAGACAAGCAGCCATCAGACATCTGGATCCTCTGTTCTCAGAAGGACTGAGAGTTGGCTCACTTGCCGAATACCCATCTCCTCCCGACAGGCCAACGGTCCTGACTGCTTCTCTATCACTCCTTCCTTAAGGCCCCCAAAGATGGAACAACTTACTAGCCAGAGTTTTACATTCCAAACAAAGGTACCAGGAAGCTTTTAAGAACAGATCGAGGGGCTGGAGTGATGGCTTAGTGGTTAAGAGCTCTTCCAGGGGACCAGGGTTCGATTCCCGGCACCCACATGGCAGCTCACAAGTTTATAATCTAGTAACATGAGATCCCACACCCTCTTCTGGCCTCTGAGGGCACCACAGATGCATGTGCATAGACATATATGCAAGTAAAACACACGTACAATAAAATAATAAAATAAAACTTTTTTCTTTTAAAAGCTGTTTGAGATATAGCAATGGCAAAACCCCCAAAAGCCCCCTGTCTAGAAGAGAGGGCTATACCTGGCCACAGCCTCAGCCTCAGAGTGGAATGCCGGGCAGGAAGGAAACTGCAGTTCTCGCTCCAGCTCATGCACACCCTATCTTGCTAACTAGTGCTGCTGATCTGCACAAACGCCTGTGTGTGTGTGTGTGTGTGTGTGTGTGTGTGTGTGTGTGTGTGTGAAGCAGAAAAAAAAGGCAGGCTTTTCAGCACTAGCACTAAGGACAGCGGCTGCCTCCCTGCCAAGACTGGGAGGGGGTGGACAGGGAGGGGGTGGAGCTGGTATTTTGAACCCTACCCCTTGCTGAGTGCTGAGCCCCTCCCAGAATGGCGAGCCCATAATGAATGTGCCAATCCAGACCTCAGAGGGGTGCCTTCCTCACTATGGGAACTCCCTAGGACTGACAGAAAGGAAGACTGCAGGCACCCATTACAAAATGCTGTTTGGGAGGTGTGCAAAGGAGTCTTTGGGTCTCTGGTCCCCAGCGCTGGAGGAAGTTGTCCCTGCGGGAACTCGGGCCTGGCTGAGTCTTCTCTGTGGTTGGATGCCTGACCTGGAATCCATGTGGTCTGGGGTATGGACTGCCGTGGAAACGGGGCAGCTATGCCTACAACAGGCATGTCCTTGGAACATACTGGGAAGGTTTTCTTCCTCCCCAGAGCCAGGCCTCACCCTACTGTCACCAGAAGCCCTTCAAGGAGATCATCCACCCTGTACTCCAGCCCCCTGTGGAGTGCCAACACAAGAGGGCTGGGTGGGGGTGAGGGGGAGCAACCATCTTTCTCTCTCTGAGAAGAATTCCTGAGTCCCATAGCCTATTAGGAGCTCAAACACGAGATGAGAATTTGCACCCCAAACAAGACATAGGGGGGCTGTAGATAAGCTGGCTCATCTACTTCGGCAGTGGCACACACACGCATGCACACACACACATTACACACCTGCTAACCCAGGGGGCTGGTTAGGGAAACTCAGGCAAAAGATGCGCTATTTATTCCTGCTGCCAGAGGAACACCCCTCAGATAGAATGCAGCATTCATCACACTCCCATGAAAGTACTTATCAGAAAATAACAAAACAAAAAATACCCAACACAATTTTACTCAAATTTTTCACTAAAGCGGAGCCTGCAATTATCCACCCGCCTGCCTGAATTCTAATGATAGTGCAGTGTCCCGAGATGCCACCCTCGGGAATGCCGAGGCCTGGAAGCTTTTTCTAGGTGATTCTGCCATGATCTCAGTATGCAGGCCTACCTGACTTGCTAGGTTGTCTACTCAGTCAGATACAGACCTCAGGTGTCTCCGAGCTCAGCTGCATGTGTGGGGCCCAGGGCTGAGAGCCAGCAAGGCCCAGGCCATAAGGGGGACCTGGGAGAAGAAGCTGCTCCAACAGAGCCTGCACACCCATGCTAAGTGACTCACAGCAGGGTGAGGCAGCCCCCTCCCCCACACAGGATGCACCCCTCCTCCCCGGCACCAGCAGAGCAGGTGACCCAGTTCAGCCTCAAAGCCAAGGCCTTTCCTCCGTGTTCAAGGGCTGTGACAAAGCCCTGGCCTGCATCCTCTGCAGCTTCCACACACTGAAGAGTCTGTGTCCTCTGCGAATGTCGCTACAGAGGCGTGAGCAAAGCAGCCAAGAGCCCAGTGACAAGGCTTCCCTCCTCCCTCACCCAGTGGCCCCATGAAAACCACTGTAAGGACCCCAGACAGTCTGTATCACCCACTTGCAGAAACGGGACCCCTTTTACTGCCCTTGGATAGGACAGTATATGACTTAAGACTCAAGCTGCCTTCCAGATCCAGGGACTATTCCGACAGCTTTTGGGAACCGATGTGAACCCTTAGGGTTTAGGAAGCAGAAAGGAACTATTCTGTGCTGTCACTAGACAGGTGACAGAACTAGTGTCCATCACCTTAAAGATGACAGAGGCAGGGCCTGCCCCCAGGTACTGGCAGCCCGGCCACAGCATGTGACGTGTCCTTCTGAAGCACCTGCCACATGACAGGCACCATCTGGAAGCATTACAGGTGACAACCTGTTTAATTCCAAAAATGCCCGAGAGGCAGCAGTAGCAAGCTGGTGGCTGGGGACAGGAGGGACAGCCCACCTTTGATCCCAGAGACACTCAGGGTGTGGCTCCAGGGATGCAGCAGGCCCAAAGGACAAGCTGAAATGACAGTTGTAGTACTCTGTAAGTGACTCTCATTTCCTCGCCCTTTCTCTAGAGATAAAAAGGTCGAGATCCTCTGCCCTCTTTGTGCAACTTCCCCTCCCCCAATTCTTCACCCATGTGCCCCCCCACCTGCTCCCAGGCAGAGGTGACTCACAGCAGGGGGGTTGGGGTGGCAAGCAAGAGGAGCCACTAAGCAGGGGACAGGAGAGCGTGGGTGGCACCAGCCCTGCCAGCTGCAGGCTGTCATGGGAGGACACTGGGTGGGACGGAGGAGGGGCAGGGAGAGGGAAATGTGAAGCCCACTTACACAGGAGGGACTCCCTTCCCTCACTCCCATCTATGGTCCTGGGTCTCTGCAATTCTGGGAACCAGAGCCCATCTGCAGTTGTGTGGGCCTGAGTCCCACATGTCGTACGGCTTAGGATAAATGACACTCCTATGCTGGGCCTCATTTGGATGATGGGAACGATAACAGAGTCTGGTCCCAAAGGACTGCTGGATGCCTGGTATACACCTACACCCAAGCCTAGTGCAGAGCAGGTCCAGGGGGCCACCCTATCAGTGGGCATCCCTGCCTCACCCCGGGAGGCTGCCAGTGACACCTGGAGAGCCTCTCCATTCTGAAGGAACACTCGGGACCTGTGAGGGACCCTCAGAGATACACAGGCCAAGTGGGAAGGGCCTGGGGACGTGGACATTGCCTGTGGGGACAGCAGTGGGTCCCTGCTCACACTGCCTTTGCTCAGATACACAGGAGCTGGGAAAGGGCTGGCCATGGCTTTCTGGGCTGTTTCTTTAGGCGAAATCAGCTGCATTGAGCATGAGCCTAAAGCCAGCATCAGTGACTTCAGGTGAATGTCAGCCTGCCTGTGATGCCTCAAGGGACACTGGATAAAGGACAGCTCGAGGTTTCTGATGGCCAGGGCATGTCACCAGATTCTGACCCTCCCCAGTGAGCAGCAATGGGACACAGACTACCAATAAGGCTTGGGTTGGCCTACTTGCAAGGCCCACTGGGGGGGCTCAGTATCTCTCCACTCAAAGAGTAGCAAAGATGCCAAATCATTACTGGTCCTGTTCAAAGGCAGCCGAAGTCACAGCAGAGAAGGGCTCTCCCTCCAGCCTGACGCTCACTCTCATCCACTTAGGGAACAGGGCTCATGCCTAGCCAGTGTTTCAGACTGCAGAGGGATCAAGGGCCTGCTCCCATTGTCTTCAGCCTATGGGAAGACCTGTCATAGGGTCCCGCTTTCCTTGTCTCTCTCAGCCACGTACATCCCGGACAGCCTGGGGGCCATTCTTCTCAAGTCCCAGAGGGCTCAGAGCAGCCATATCATATAACACCTGGGTATACTGGGTATACTTCAATCCCAAATCACATCCACCTGAGACTTCAGTGTCAGGATTTCCCACTCCCAAGGGACAGCATGCTCAGGCTACCAGTTGCCAGTTCTTTGTGACAGTGAGCCACTGGCCTGGAGACTGTGGGACAACCTGGACCAGAGATTGTAAAGATTTCCAGTCAGGCCCAAGTACGAGGCTGAAGAATGGCAGGTCAGAGAAGTGGAAAGAGAGGGCTTTCACTGCAGCTTTCTGTGCATGCTTTGTTTTGAAGAAAGCATCAAGGCAATTAGCCCGACAGCATCGGTCAGCAGCCATGAGGAGGCGTCTGTGTTCGTGTCCTATAGCTGTCTGCCAACCCACAGGCATCAAGAAAGGGAACGGGGCTCTCGGGGGACCCTGACCATCTGCATGCAGCACAGACCTCCACTGGAATTGCCACCCACACCACCTCTGAACTATTTTCCAATTCGTTAGGGATGGCTGGCATTCTGAGGTCTGGGCGTAGTCACTCTGGGGCTGCATGGCAGGGCCACGGTCTTCCCTCCAAGGGGTCATTTGTCATTCCAGCTGATGCTCCCCTCCTAGGACCCGTTTCAGAAATGAGAGCCTTCCCTCCGCGTGTGGGTGCATCTCAGCCTTGAAGCACAGATGTGGCTTGGCATTCCTGCTCTCTCACTGCCGAGCTGGCATCTGAAGCAAGGCTGTGGAGTGAGGCCTAAAACAGGTCAGTGCTGTGTGCTGCCACAACAGTAAGAGAAACTAGGGAGTCCTCACACACTCAACCATATACCCCCCGACTCAGTCTCAGACTACTCCCCAACCCAGGACAAGGCATGCCTCCGGCTCATTCTTGCAAGCCACAGAATTATACAAACATCCTCGCGTGGACACCTGAGTTACCTCTCCTGGATCACACAGCCTGCCTCCCCTAGTGCTGTGGATTCACTGTGTTCCAAGAGCAGCCGGGGGTCCTGCGAGCATGCTCTTCCCCGGTCTCTGAGTGCACGTGACTGCAGCTTCCAATTCATCTCATCTGACCGGTATTAGCTGTTGTGCTGGTCATGCCCATCGCTGCGGGATAGGCTTCCCACATCACTGACAAGGAGCAGGAGGGGATCTAGGTGAGGAGCCTGCACCCTGAGGCCTCAGTTCTGTCAGCTGACAAGCTGAGCTGCCATCCTCCTTACAGCAGGTATGGTCTGAATAGCTGCTCCTCTCCCAGTTTGGGGGCCACTTGGGGGTGCAGGTCTCAGATCAGCCTACCTTACCAGGTACCATCAAAATGTTATCTACAGACAGCGGAAGAGCTGTGATTTATGCTGGAGACTAAGCACTATGGCATGCATGCATGGGACAAAGAACAAAAGCTTTTGGGGTCAGTGGACTCTAGAGTACAAAACTTGCTCACTATGGCCCTACACTTAAGTCACACACAGGCCACTTCAAGACTACAGGCTCCTGGTCATGGTGGCCTTGTGCCTGACCTCTGCCTCTGCCTCCCAGCTATCCCCACCTCCTTCTCATCCTGCCCAGAGTCTACAGCTACTGCCCAGGTCTTCACGTGCATTCCAGACTGGCTACCTTGGACTCAATCTAGCCTGGAGCCTGCTCTCTGAGACTAGGAAGCCCTTCCTCCCACTAGAGGGACACAGGGGAAACCAGCAAATGAGGTCAAGTGACTCCAGACCAGCTCACTTACACAATCCACACTGTTCACAAACTTCTGGTCTCTAGCCCCTGACACTCTAAACCACCCAGAGAGGTCCTGTCATGTCTGTATAGCCAGAGAGACCTGACATATTGCCAGTTGGCCTCTTCTGGTGCCCACCAGCTGATGAGGCTCAAACACCTAGCCCTAGGCCTGCAAGAAGGTAAACACCCTGTGTGAGAACCAAGGGACAAATGACCCTACGACTCATGGGTGGGCCTTCCCTGATATATAGGACCTGGGATAAGGACTAACACATCTCCCTCACCTACCACAGCCGGGCAGCAGGGAGCACTGGGCACAACATGGTGCAATTTCTCCCCAGGGTCAAGGGGCTCCAACACATAATCCTTGGCAGTCACTTCTGACCACGCCGACCCTAGTCTTTGGGCGTGTTCACATCAGAGCCACACTCTATGGCCAGTCAGCCCTGGAGTGCCTTACCCTCTCTCCACCTCACAGGTGAGGCTATCAAGGGCCAGGGTTCCTCAGCCACAGCCTGTCTCTCCACTTCTGACTTTTTTCTGGGTCTAGATTTCAGAAGCTTAAACTAAACCAACTGAGTCTATGAACTGCCTTCCACCACCTTGTCCACTCTACCGGATAAAACAGGATGCCCAGGTAAGTTTAAATTACAGACATATTTAGTATAAGAATTCAATACGGGACATAGTTAGAATCTTTTCCACTGTTTATCAGACGTTAAATCTGGCAACTCCCTCATTCAGGGTGGCTGGCCCTGGGGGCGGGGAGCCCTCCCTTCCAGGGCTCTTCACTTGTCCTCCACACCCCATTAGCTCAAGTCAACAGAACAGTTATAGGCCGACCCTGGCACCGGAGAAGATATTCCACACGCCAAGCCCCCAGCACAGTTTCCTGGGCTCCCACTGACAGAGTTGGGAGGATTGTGGTTTTGGCCACGGATGGATAGGAAGGAGGGGAGGGTCTCCAGGAGGAGAGGACACTGTCAATAGCACAAGCTCAAGTTCTGTGAATTCTGTGTGCTTATCCCTTGGATAGGGGTGTTTGGGCTTGTGGGCAGTGAGGCCAAGGAAGGCAGGTTGCCAGCTATAGCAAGAGCCTCACATGTGGACCCTGGAGTCAAACACACCCCGGGCAGGTTCCTGAGAAGATGTGGACCTTCTCTCCTGCCTTTCCTCTTCTGGGGTGCAGCCCCAGCACCCCAGGCCCCCGAGACATCAAGACAACTTCTCCCCATTAGCTTTGGGCAGGGTGTGTCTCCTAATGCAGAAGGTGCCATGTGAGCCTTTGGGAGACCAGGGGCCAGGCATGTAGCTGGAGCTAGCTGGGCATGGGCCTGAGGGCAAAAGAGCTTGCTGGGCTTGGATCCTCATCTGTAAGGTCAGTCCACTAGTGACGGCGGGCTCCCCCCGGGACATCTGACCCCTGATCTGCCTTACCTGCGATCCCAACTGCATGCCCCAGCTGCTTCTTCTACCCACCAGCTGCGGGACTCTAAGTTCTCAGTGTCTGTACCTGGTGAGTGCGTGTTGTCGTGGGGTATGGGAAGAGTATCTCAGCAACAATGGGGACCATGACAAGGACACATTCAAATTCTCACAGCAGAGCTGAGGAGCAGGCTTCCCATTCGCACAGTCCACCCAGGTATAACCACTAGCCAGAGGCAACCTTTGCTCAGGTTTCTGTAGCTGCACCTCCACACGGGGTGTCCACAGAGACAACAAAACCACCCCCAAAGGAGCAGCTCTTTAGTGTGGCAGTGTGGGAAGGGAATAACAACACAAAATGTTTCTGAGACTTATATGCCTAATGATCTCCCTACCGCAACTCATTTCCTTTAGCTGCTTTTCTTAAGAGTATCCGTGTGTGTGTGTGTGTGTGTGTGTGTGTGTGTGTGTGTGAGAGAGAGAGAGAGAGAGAGAGAGAGAGAGAGAGAGAGAGAGAGAGAGTTAGTTCTGTCATTTACTGGGAGGCCTTGTCTACTCTGCATTCGGTACCAACTTCTTCCTCCCAATAGCTTGAAGGACCAGAGCCGCCTCCCTCTGGGTGCACTGGATGTGGGGCCACAGTGCTCCCCAGATTCCAGGGGTTATCTGAGGAAAAGAGGTCCCCATCTCTTCACTGAACTTGAATAACAAATGCAAATGAAGGTGGCAGGCAGGTGTCTAGAAATCCCCCAGTGTTTTGGGGGGCCTTTCTCCCTACTTCAAGAAGTCTGAACCCAGTATATATGAAGGAGGATGCTAGCACCCCAGGGAGAGCTGGACACCGTGGAGAGCATGGTTCTGTAATATTCTCAGCTCGGAGATGGGAGGCTGCAAGGTGAGTCGGTGGCCCCAGCGCCGGCAGGGCTCAACCAGCTGATCCCGGACAGTCGCGTGGAGAAGAGGGTTGAGTGCACAGAGGACAACAGTGTCCATGTGAAGCCCTGAGAGTCAGGGTGCCACTGCTATCTGGCCAGGAGAAGGAGCAGTGGGGAAGGGGGCTGCAGGCATGAGTACAAGCATGCTGTCAGCACGCTCATCTGAGTAGGCAGCTTCATCTCCATTTCACCTGGGAAAACTGAAGTGAGGGGAGGTTAAAACACAGAGCTGGAGCCAGGCATCCCCTCCAAGAAGAGTCACCCACCTTGAAGCTGACAGCTCACCTGACACCTTCTCCCTCACCCCTTCCAAAGGGTGCAAGAGGCTAAGGTTAAGAAGCCTTGGGGACCTATGGGAAGGCAGCTGGGACAGCAGGGACACAGGACAGAGAAATGCAGACAAAGGTGGGTGGTAAAGGCAGGGTTCTGTCAACCAGAGCCAGGCAGGAGCCTCCGCAGCGCCATCTCCCGGGCATCACTAGCCTCCTAGTACCGTTAACACCATCCTCCTGAGGCAGACTGTGGACATGGGAGGGAAACAGGCAAAGCCCACAGCAGCCAAGTCAAGGCCAGCTCTGGGTTATTGTTCAGACTTGGATGTGATCCAGGGTCAGTAGGGTCAGCTTCCTGCAGGCCTCCCTCTTGGCTAAGATTCTGGGGCCATACCACAGTCATGAGTTCCTGGGAGTCACTGCAAAAGTTGCACTGGCTGAGTATTGTGGGTTAAGAAGTTTGTTAGGGTTAAACAGAAAGCCATCTTGGGTCCAGCAGGTGTGACAAGACAACCGCCAGACCCGGACCCTGACCCCATTGCAAGGAGGTGCAGAGAGCTCAAGCTCCACCAGGGCTGTATGACCCCACAGGGCCACTCACTGGGCACCTTTCCTCACAGCTCGACAACTTGTGCCCCCTCCCCACTGCAGCCTAGCACTGTGCTGCTGGCCCCTATTTCAGGTGACCTCATCCCTGACCGCTTTTTCTGACCCTTTTCACATTTAATCTTACCTGGGGGCCTATACAAGACTCTGATGTGTCTAGACAGACCCCCCCCCACTCATCCTACAGATTCTCTCCGCCTGCTGGGTGGGGCTGAATGTCAATGATGACCCAACTACACGATCCCATTGCCATCCTGCTGCACCCAAGCACATGGTAGAAACAGGTCTGAGCATCTGATGACGTCAAGGAAGTGCCACACTGCCTCTTCTGCTGAGCATAGATGTTAAAGCATCCCGTGCCGGATGCTGAGCAGGCTGGGGACTGGGGCACACACAGGCAAGAGCAGCCAAAGGCTGATACTTGAGAAAAAGTTCGGTGTTAAAATTTTATCGTGAAAAAAAATGCTCGTCGGGTGGTGGTGCACGCCTTTAATTCCAGTCCTCGGGAGGCAGAGGCAGAGACAGGCGGGTCTCTTGTGAGTTCAAGGCCAGAGTGAGTTCCAGGACAGGTTCCAAAGATACACAGGGAAACCCTGTCTCAAAAAAAAAAAAATTACTCAAGAAAAGGTTGGGGCTGGGCAGTGAAGAGACCCTCGGTGGAAGCAAGCAGGGCCAGCCTGCCTTCCTAAGAGCAGACCGCAGCAGAACAGCCCCAGTGAGAGTACTGGGGAAGATGGTGTGGGGGCGGTGTTTGCAGATGTTTGTAAGTTCAGACCCACCTCAGCTGCGCCGCCCCCCACTCACTGTCTGGCCCAGCTGGCAGGGAGCACCGTGATAAGGGTTCCCCCTCCCACACCCATGCCCCCACATACTGGCAACACATCTCAACAGCCTCCTGATAGCTAAAGGGTTCTTGGGCACTCTGGTCAGGGTCATGGGGAAAGAAACAGACCAAACCTGGGGATTCAGATGCCCACTCCCTGCAATCCTCCCAGTTTGTGAAGGGGGTTGATTAATTCCAAGAAAGCTGCCAAATTCTATGGAAAAATAGGTGGTTTTCTACTCAAGCCTAACAAATGTCTGCTTACCCCTCAATATTCAGCCACCAATGAAACTTTCGGGGTGACTTTTTCTGACCTCCAGGAACTCATTCCCAGCCCCACCCAGCAGGCAGGGAGAATCTGTAGGATGAGTGGCGGGTCTGTCTAGACACATCAGGGTATTGTAGGCCCCCGGGTAATATTAAATGTGAAAAGGGGCCAGAAAAAGCTGTCAGGGATGAGGTCACCTGAAATAGGGGCCATCAGCACAGTGCTAGGCTGTTAGTGGTGGGGAGGGGGCACAAGTTGTCCAGCTGTGAGGAAAGGTGCCCAGTGAGTGGCCCTGTGGGGTCATACAGTCTGGAGAGTTCACCGCCAGCCCAGGTGGGGCTTAAGATCTCTGCACTTCCTTGGGACGGGGCCAAGGTCTAGACCAGCAGGGCTTCTGACCAAGGAGGACTGAGGAGTAGCTACTACCTCTCAGTGGTGGATGCAGAGGCAAAAGGAGACAGGAAGCATTAGGGACTTAAGTTAAACCACATGGATGGGTTTTTTAGGCAGTTAAATGGATTGAGAAAGCAGCATGGTTTTGCTGAACATAACTCATGCAGCTTCTACCAAGCAACTGGCTTGGCCAAGGCTCCCGTGGGTCTGCTAGCATGGGAAAACAGAGCTGGGAGAAAAGCAGTCTTTGTTCAAAAGCACAGCACACAACAATGGGAAGTAACCTGTCTCCCAGACACCCTTGCATGCCAGGCAGCCCTCATGCTAGCAAGGGCCACAGACGGGACAAATCACCAATGTGGCAAAAGCAGGATCAGCCTAGGGATGGTGACAATAGGAAATGGGGCTGGCCACAAAATTCAGTATCCTCCTGGGTCTGGGTACATGAGGCCCATGGTCCACCTGCCTTGCGAGACCAAAAAATTTGTGCAAACCAACACCACATCAGTGAGCACTGAAATGTCCCAAGTTTCTGCGGGAGCTAACCCCAGCACGACTACCGCCAGTGTGGCACATTCATACCACACAGAGACAAAGTCACACAAGTGCACACACACACCTTATGTGCCTCGAACTGTGAACCTCCTTTGTGCTCTCTCCCCAGCTAGGAGTGTGCAGCCTCCGGGATATGGCCTGGAAACCATGGGAACTGATCTCACACTGGGTCTGGGCTCACTCTGAGCACAGAAGGCTCCACGCTGGTTTGGTGTCTTGGCAGAGAAGAACCTAGCTCACAGCCCCAGACCCTGAATCATGGCTCAGGACAGAGGGAGAGCCCACTGACAGCAGGTGACCCACATCTAGCACATGAGGAATCTCAGGAGAAGGTGGCTCCCCATCTAGGGTACAGAAGAGAACTTGCTCCCTGTTCTGGCCAAGGTTCCTGCATACCATCATCGTCCCTGGCCCTTTGGGGCTGGAGGTCCACCATGGGGAAGGACTAAGCAGCCTGGAGTCTTGAAGACCTTGAAGACCCTATTTTAGGTTCAGAAAATGCTTCCAAGAGGAAACACGCATGAGAGCCCTGATGGTCTGGTATACGGCAGGTGCTCAAACATGTTTACACATATGTCAATACATTGTAGATGTGGCATCAGCTATGTGACCTGTGGGTTGTCAGATTGGAAACTGGAGACTGACCCTGCCATCAGCAAGCGGTTCACATCCTCAACACACCCACTAGAGGAAACCCTGCCTATGCCCTAATTCAGTCCCAAAGCATCTCCCACTCAGAATAAGAGAGGTGAGAGGTCAGGGCTCCTTGGCCCTCAATTAGCTCAGATTTCAGTCTGGAAGCTCACTCAGGCTGCAATGCCTGAGGAGAGGAGGAGGAGGACGTGGGAAGAGAGGGGTGACGTGGCAATGCCATCTCACATTGGCAGCCACCCACTCGCCACCCCCATGGCCTCACCAGGCCTCCAGCCTACCCCACTTGGGGATTCTATCCAGATCCCTATGCAGTGCCATGACCTCCCACTCACTCTGCAATCCATCCCCAGAAAGCCCCAAGAGTGACTTCTGATAACCTGCCTGAAATGATGTGCCCCCACCCCCAACGGGTCCCGGTTCTATCTGGGTGGCTCACTCAGCCAGCACCACGTAAAACCCTTCCTTGCACACCTGCATGCCCGCAGAGGCCTCCCTGGAGCAGACAAAGCCATACTCTGCTCAGAAGACTCAGTTAAGAAACCATCTGGATACCCAAGGTGCGCCAGAGACGGGACTTCACCAGCAGCGAGACGTCAAGAGGAGCTCGCCATCATCCACCCACAGCTCAGAAACACTGCTTCTCCTCGGCCATAACTTGTAGGGAAATACCACCTAGTCCCCCAGTGCCTCACCAGCCTGACAACCTGTCTCTTCAGGTCTGGAACAGAGATGGAGAAGCTACGTGGGACCCCAGAAAGATTAGATGGCAACCCCAAACTGGAGAGTGAAAGTTGTGAGCTGAGGGCAAATTCCTCCCATGTCCACTCAGCCAAAGCCATTTTGAAGGCCTTGGCATTCCCTGTCCCCTCACCACAGTCCCGATAGGCAACCCCTGCCGGATCCTACCTCTGGCTGACAGCTTCTTGGTATTAATGATCTTGGCTGCATATTCATGGCCGGTACAGAGCTTGACACAGCGTCGGACCACAGAGAAAGCCCCCCTGGAGAGGACGCAAGGCAGAAGACAGACACAGAGAGACGGGGAGAGAGAGAGAGAAAGAGAGAACCAATTAATCTCCCAAAGACACTTGGAACCTAGCCACTGCCAGGCCTTAGGCTCATGGCCAGTGACCAAAGAAAGACTGTGCCCCTCCCACACAGTCCCCACCACCCTACTTGGCATCAGCAGGAAAGGCTACTCTTGTGGGGACTCTGTATGGAGGAGACCAACTGGTCTCCTTGAGAAGGTCCCCACTCCATTCCTGTGTACAACACCCAGGACCTAATCCATCGGTCAGCTGGAATGAGTTCATGATACCCTGGCATGTCCTTCTAAGAGGCAAGGCCAGGAGCACAGGTGTACTGGGAACCGGTGCAAGCTGGATAAAGGACTTACAGAAAGCTTGGCAGTAGCATTATATCGCTTAACTGCAAAGCGGGAGGCAGGGAGCCCCTGGGATACAACGTTGTCCCTGTGCCACAGAAGAAGACGTGGGGGTCCAGGGTGCATGGCTTACAGTGACAGCATCAGGAAAGGCTCTGTATGCTGCCCACAAAGCTGACCCGCAGAGATCTGGGGTCAAGGGGAGAGGAGGCTGAACCAGGCCAAGCACTCCCTGATCCAGCCCCTCACATCTATCTCTGCACCCCTAAGGTATTCTTCTCGGAATACCATGTCTCAGATAGTGACCACCATTTCCTTTTTGGTACAGTCCTTCGAGATGAATCTTTGTAAAAATGTATCTTTCACTTTTCTAGGAAAAAACAATAGCTCTCCATCGGATTGGCTCCCGAATGTCTCAGGCCGCTGTGACCAGCGGTTATACTCCACAGCCAGGGGACTCAGTGGCTTCAGTTCTGGGGCAGAGACAAGGTCTCAGGCTGGCCACCACAGCCTAGTGCTGTGACCCTGAGGACAGGGTGAGGGCTGCTCAGGGGCGTGGGTGGCAGGCGTGGCCTGTGTTCTATCAGTAGCTTCTTGTTTCATTTTTCCATTTATGTGAGAGTTACAGTCTCAAAATATTCCTTCGCAAGGAAAATGTAAAGAAAGAGTTATTGGTGTGGTTTTTTTTTTCTCCCAATTTTCTTCTTTGGTTTTGTTTTAGGCCAGCCGTATTAGAAGGAACCCAGAGCCTTGCACAATGTAGGGACGTCTGCCACCTCTGAACCATACCCTACTCTGGACTATTGTCCCCCACAACCACTGTGTCTGCACCGGCTATCTCCTGTCTGTCACTTCCTGGCTCTCTGTCTGTCCCAGCCAGCCTCACCTTCCCTTTGCTCGGGGTCTGAGTTACCATCTGTATTGCTCAAGCCCAGGGGGTGCAATGCACACAGTTTGGCTGTGCAAGCAGCTTCTGGGAGGTCCAGGCCAGCTCCTGAAGGGAGTGCAGAGCCTTGCTTTCCTGTGCCAGGGACAAGACCTCAAACTGTGCATCTCTGCGATGACAGACACTGTCTTAGGTGGGGAGCCCATATATAAAGCAGGGTAGAGGCCCCCCCAAATACCCTCTTATCAGCAGAATAGGCTCTTGACTGCTTACCAGACCCAGGGAAGGACATGAGTGTCTGTGAGTCACAGCCCTCCTGCAGCACGAGTGTGTCCAGACAAAAAACTACCAAGAGTCTGTGATTGGTGGACATCGTAAAGACTGCTTGGAGAACTCCCTCCCTAGTCCATGCCCCCTTTTCCTCTGCAGAAGGTTCTGTGCTGTTAGCTCAGGCTTGGGCTAGGCATCCAGCAGGGAAGGGAGAAGCCAGGCCTGGGCAGCTGCCAGAGGGAAGAATCAGGGATGAGGCTTTGAGGTGGGGAGATGCAGGAATAGTCAGGCAGCCATTAAGTTCTCAGTAGCAGCAGCAAATGGTAAAGGAGGCCTTGGCCTCAATCACAGGCAGGAGACCCCATTCCAGCCACCCACACCCTCCAGGGAGAAGGAGGCTGCTACGAAGGGAGAGGAGGAAGGCCGACCCCCAGATAGCTGCTGTGTCTGTGCTCAGTGCCTTGGAGCCACCTCTTCCATTGTTTTGAAGCCAGCTCTGAATAGGCTCCTTGCCATCACAGCCATTCCCCAGACCACTGCAGGCCTGGAGAAGCAGCTGCAGAACCACTCTCTTCTTCCCCAGCGACTCTGCCACCTGCCACATGTCACTGTCTCAGGAATGCTCCCTGCACGCAGCCACAAACATGTTTAGCCTGTATCACACAGGCAAGGTGGGGGGCCCTGACACCGTGGCCATCTCCAAGGGCAGGAAGACCCATACCATCACTGTCCCCCTCAGGGCTCACAGCACCTGTCACTCCAGTTAATAATGACTGAGAAACAGTACGGACATGATCCTCGGTCTGAACTGTTACCCCGTCCCCGCCTCATACGCATCCTTCAAGACCCAGTTCAAACAACTTGGTCTCCTCTGAGGATTGCCCCCACAGGGTCTCATGATAATTTCTCATGTTCACTTCCATCCCTCACCCCCACCCCATCCCATACTCCCTAACACTGGACCTAGGATTTCCTTCACATGAGGCAAGCACTCTACCATCTAACCCTTTTTATTCTTTTAAAGACAGACTGCTACCAACTTGCCCAACTGTTTTTTTGATTAAGAAACTACCATTATGAGCCGGACAGTGGTGGTGTACGCCTTTAATCCCAGCACTCGGGAGGCAGAGGCAGGCGGATCTTTGTGAGTTCGAGATCAGCCTGGTCTACAAGAGCTAGTTCCAGGACAGGCACCAAAGCTACAGAGAAACCCTGTCTCGAAAAACCAAAAAAAAAAAAAGAAGCTACCATTATATTATGATTTTGTATCTCCATTTTAAAAATCATGACAGAAAAAATACCTATTTTTAATATATTATACTTTAATTTATTCTTTTGAGAACTTCATGGATGTACACAATGTATTTTGATCATATCCACCCCCACTCCTCTCTCCTAACTCTTCCTGGATTATACCAACACATTCCTGTCCCAACTTCACTTTTCCCAGAGCTCACAAAGGCCTTGAACTTTCAATCTTCCTGCTCATCATCTTGAGAGATAGGGCTTAGTTTCTCCACTTATAACCATTTATCTGCCCATTTCTGTCCTTCTCCCCCGGGGCTCTCTACAGGCAGGCCTGTGTCCTGCCCACCCTGAATTCTGGTGCTAGGCCCAGCCCTGAGTCTATGACATGGAAGTCAGGACAGACGGAAAGTGCCACAGGTGCTTTGGATGCTGGAGCTGCCAGACCTTGGTGCTGGTCCAGCCTAGCAGTGCAGGAGTGGCTGCAGGAGAATGATGGCCAGGGGGAGGGGCCTGAAAAGGTTCATGGGGGGCGGGGATTCCCTCAGGTTCCTATGAAGTAGGCAGACTCTATTAGAGTGGCCCAGAAAAAGGGAGCCACCTACCAACACGGAGGCCATACGGTCAGACTCAGAACCAGCAGAGCCCGGAGCATGGGGGCTTGTAGTCCCTGTGCTTCTTAGCAGCACAGGTAGGTGGGCTGGGCAGTGGCAGTACTCACCTTGGAAAATACTACTGACTCCAAAACCAGCCACCTACCCATGGCAAAGGGGGCAGAAGCGGAGCCATGGGCAGAAAGAGGTCCAGAGGGAACTGAACACAAAGCAGTGCAGGCCGACACTCCTGCTAGACATTGTGTGAACTTCATCTGAGCACCAAGGTCACCTGTGAGAGGCCCGGTGCTGGCCGCCTGCTTCAGAGCTGAGGAGAAAGTGATTTGAATAACCTGTTCAGATCACAAGGCCCCAGGGCGCCAAGCACAGTATAGGGTTTTTAAAATCAAATAAACCTAATTAAAAGAAGAAAATGCTCTTTGAGCCCTGATTTGCCGAGAGCTCCAAATACTGTCTCATTTACAAGAGTTGGGGCCTGAGGAAAGGGGAAGAATTAATTCCATGCAGGATTGGAGCTCTAGAGCTGGGCGACCTGAGGCCACTGCTCTCCACACCTGCTTGTTACCGGGGTGCCTTCTCCATTGCAGGCCGCCGGGGAGAGGCTCCAGGGGAAAAGCATCTGTCCTGTCAGATGACCGGAGGAAGAGTCAGAAGGTGTTCAGTCTTCAGGAAACCCGTCTGCCCCCTTCTTCTCTACAGCTTGGCAATTCCTGCTCTGTGACAGATCGTCTGGCCACCTACTATTCTCCGCCCCCCTCACGTTCCCCCCTCCCCCGCTTCACAGGCAGCATCTGGCTTCAGGACTTCCAAAGGTCCTGCCTCTGAGATGCCGCCAAGCCAGCCAGCACCAGGAGTCTGCTGCCTGTTGCTGACCACGGACTTCTGTCAGAACTCCCTTCCTGTTCCACTCTGCGGCTCTCTGTCCTACACCAGGCCTCTCCTGTTGTCCAGGCTGCCCCCTGCTGCCTCATCACAGTAAGGCTACTGCAGGGACCTAAGCTGATGCTCACAGGAGATGGTAGACCAGTAGTCTCAGGTCCATAATTAACTGACTCTGGCCAAGATTCTGGCGGGGAGGATCAAGTCACTTTCACACTGGCAAAGACTGAGTTCCATGGTTCCCAGATCTTGGAGTACTAGTAATGACATCCTTTGTCCTACAGACCCTGTTCAGATGTGTTCTGGGGACTTCAGATGGCAAGTGGATAATGGCTGCTCATCTCCTAGACCATGTCTGAGTGAGATGAGATGACCCCTGCAGGTGCCATACAGTACTGTCCAGCGCCCAGAAAGCACCAACCATATGATTCTGCTTCTAGGATGGTGTAGATAGGGACCAGACCCCTGCCTGCCCCAACAGGTCACAGAGCCACTGCAGACTGCACTCAGGACAGCCAAGTCAAAGGGGTGCTCTTAGTCACCCCCCACAAGGTTTGGAGTCTATCCCCTTCGTCGGCATTTCCCCGCTCCTTTCTCTGCATCCTCACCCTGTATCCGTACCTTATGGCCTCTTCTTGCTACCCTGGGCTTTCCTGCCTCTGACTTGGGTTTCTGCTGGCCTGTGCCTATGAGGGAAGCTAACTATTTGCATAAGTACACCTGCCACCAGGACTTTGGCCATCTCCCACAAACGCCTCTGGTTGCCTGACAACAAAGTACAGCACATTTCACATCTTCCTGGAAGCCAGCGACAATGGCAGCTCAGAGCTGAGTCAGGGACTTTGCCATCCACAGAAAGGCTGCTGGCAATTCCAGGGGCACCTACATTTTAGGGGGACAGATGATCGGGAACCTTGAATAAAAAAATCAAAGCTCCAACCCTTCTGGCCCTGTTGACAGACGGACAGATGTGACCCAGACAGGTTCCTTGTCTAAGGGTCCATGGAACAAACCCCCAGAAGATCCTCCCAACAGGTCTACCCCATCAGACCCCTCAGGAGATCTACCCAAGTAGGTCTGCACAGGGAATTCTCCTCAGCAGAGCCTCCCCACCAGACACCACCTTCTATCTCCAGCAGAACTTTTTGGAATAAGCTGAGCAGGCAATGGTTTTATTTCCTACTCAAAATTACTGAATGGCTATTTTGAAACCTACTTCCACCATTCGTCAAATCTTCTGACCTGGTCAGTTCCAAGTATGCTCTGCTAATCAAGTCAGAATTAAAGGTGAAGGAGAAGGTGGAAGGCGTGGCCACACCAAGGCCTTCACGGTTTATTTATCCTTAAGTTGCAATTTATGTGCTAACGAGAACAAAACACCTTCCTCCCTCTGCTCATAAGGGGCTCTTAAAAGTGAAGATGTAGAAGCCTTTTCTATCATCTGTCTACCCATTCATCCGTCTGTCCATCTGTCCATCTGGTTACCCTAATCTAAGATGGAGTTCTGGTGTTTTCCAGGCTGATTCTGAAGCACTGGTCTCAAGCCATCCTCCCAACTCAGTCTACTGAGTGGCTGGGACTACATGCTCACATCAACAAGCCTAGTTCTCTCCTATTTAACACTGACCTAAGCAATTTGCTGGAAACACTAACCTCTGCTTGGAACAAAGTACTAATGTTACCACAAGATTTTTCTTTTATGTGTTTTTCAACTTCTAAGCAACAATACAAGAACAGAACCCAGCTGGGCAGTGGTGGCACACGCCTTTAATCCCAACACTCAGGAGGCTGAGGCAGGTGGATCTCTGTGAGTTCGAGGCCAGCCTGATCTAGGCTCCAAAGCAACAAAGAGAAACCCTGTCTCGAAAAACAAAAAACAAAACAAAACAAAAAGAACAGAACCTATCTATCCTTCTATCCACCTACCACTAACAAAAACTGCCTTTGCATTATTATAATTATGATTACAGTGTGTACAACGGGGTAACCAAGGTCATTAAGAACACACTGGAGTCACTGTGCCCTTCCTGACAGCAGGTGTGGATCTGCACCATGAGACCTCTTGTTACATAGGGGCAGTTTGTCTATTGTTCTGCTCCCTGTCCCTGTCAGTACCCCACATGCCTTGGACACATCTTCAACAGCGTTGCTTTGCTGTGTGGACACCCTGTGAGTGACCTGCAGTCGTGACTGCTTCACTGACCCTGGAATCAGAGCTGGTGAGGGGAGCATTCCAGCTGTGCCTCATTCTAGGCAGAAGCAAAGTCCTCACGGAGAAATGCTCGCTGTCCAGTACCATCACAGATGCCTGGAGGGTAAGCTAAGCTCCCAGACTGTCTGTCCAGCCCTGCCCAGCATGCAGACACCCTGGATTCTGAGCACTGGGCTTGAGGTGACCCTTCTGGGGACAAGCATTTGAACAGCCTGAATTCTGTCCGCAAGCACACAAGTTCCGCATGGTCTCCAAGAACCAAGCGTGGCTTTCTCAGCAAGCCGGTGCCTCGAGTTTGCCTCTTCCACGGAACAGTACTACACACGCAATGCCCACACTTTGCCAAGAGCCCCTTCTCAAGCTGTGGAGAACATCCCTCATTTGACGGCTGGGTACTTCTCTGGCAACTGAAGGGTTGTTTCTAAGTTGCCACCCCTTAAACTGCCTGCCGTGAGCAATCTGGTTATTTCCACAGAGTTCACTTCCGAAAGCACAATCATTGGGTGCTTTTACATTAATTTATGACCCTCGCAACAGCCAGTCATGTTCCAGCTGCCAGGCACTCTGGCCCTGGCCTGAGATCCCCAAAGCTCCCCGCTGCTCTGCACTGAGGCATCTGTTTCTTAGCATGCAGACGGATCGCCCCAATCTATGCCTGAGTGATCACATGGTGTCCTCTGTAAATCTGTGTGACCTATTCGTGACAACACCAGTTATGTCTCTGGTGTGGCCCCGTTCTATTTAATGACATATGAAACTACCCTCTTCTATTTTTAATTTAAAATTTCTTATTTATTTACTTTTTTTGTTTTTCAAGACAGAATCTCTCTGTGTAGCCCTGGCTGTCCTGGAATTCTGAAGACCAGGCTGCCCTTGAACTCAAAGAGATCCGCCTGCCTCTGCCTCCTTGGTGCTGGGATTAAAGGCATATGCCACCACTCCCTGCTCTATTTTTAATTTTTTCATCTTATTTATATTGTGTTTGTGTGGGCATGTGCTTGTATATTGTGTGTGTGGAGTGGGACATTCATTTTTTTCAGTGTAAGGCTTTTCAGGACCGTGAGTCTCCTAGGAAAGCAGCTTTCTCCTAGCCTATTGACTATAGAAATCTTCATTTAGCCGGGCGGTGGTGGCACACGCCTTTAATCCCAGCACTCGGGAGGCAGAGGCTGGCGGATCTCTGTGAGTTCGAGACCAGCCTGGTCTACAAGAGCTAGTTCCAGGACTGACTCCAAAGCTGCAGAGAAACCCTGTCTCGAAAAAGAAAAAAAAAAGAAAGAAAGAAAAAAGAAAAGAAATCTTCATTTAAAAAAGGCTCCAAGAGAACTGAACATTTTGAGGAGCGAACACTGACTCCTGCTGGACGCTCTGTGTGATCCACAAAAAAAAAGCCCATAACGGAGGCTTCTGAAGGGTGAATGTGGTCACCCATCAGAATACACCATACACATCCAGATTCCTTAGCCTCACCCTAGGATCACAGCTGCTGCCCTTGGAGGAACTGCGAGCATTATCTCAGACGGGGAGAGCCCTAGCAGGGCACCCATCTTCTCTCTGCAGTCTCAACGGGGTAGGGTTGAGCTGAAGGGGACACCCTCGGCTTCCTGTGACCAGGCCTGTTGCCCGGCAAAGCTCACGTGTGTGCAGATGGTCAGACACTGGAACCCTGTTACTGACACCTCACGAGTTCAGGTGCTGTTGGTACAAGGATGTCTTTATCCTGGTGACGAGCCTCAATGACCTGTGTTCATCACCCTGTACTAGAGTTCATTCTCATGGCCACAGCACCTCTCAATCTGACTCCTCCCTGATGTAGCTGGACTGTCTGGTTACCCTGGGGTCTCAAGGCAGCAAGATTCATGTGTTGGGGTGGTACTCTGGGGCCAGGTGAGGCCTAGCAGGCTCTTAGGGGCTCCTCCCCACTCATGTTTCTCTTGCCCAGCACCCCTTACATTCAGGCCCCTGTCTGAGGTATGTGACAGGAATAAAGTTTCTGCCACTCTTCCTGGATCCTTCCCATTCCCATCAAAGTTCCCAGTGTCACAGACTGGCACAGGATGCTTCTGTCTACTGCCCACACAAGGACAGGTCAGGAGGTGGGAGCAGGGCCACAGGCATCCTGGGCAGCTGCCAGTGCAACGGACAGCTGAGAGGGCATGCTTGGGCAGAAGCGGGGTATGGGCTCATCAGTCACCAGGCCCTGACTGCTGACTCTCCTGTCCCAGCAACAGGCCAAGCATTGGCTGCAAAAGTAACAACTGTGAGGCAGGAATAGAGCCCTGGGACACAGCTGCCTGCATGCACAGTGGCTGAGTAGCAATGTCTGCCCTGGCACTGGATATCACATGATATCTGGCTTAGAAGAAAGCACAGGTCCACAGGCCAGCCCTTTGCTTTTCAACATGAGTGAGTCCCATCTCTGGCCCTCTACTCCTCCCTGCATTCTGGCACTGGGTGATCTGGAACTCTGCTCTTGACTTGGCAACTGGTGTCTCCACAGTAAGGGGCCATAGGAGCAGGGTGTGGGTGCTCTCTGGCAACTCAGACCTGCCCAATATCCTTTTCTGCTGTAAATTCTAGGAGAATTTCCCCTATCTTGGCCCATTCCCCATTTTCCCAATCCTCCCCCATCATGTACCAGGAAGCCCATACCAGTTGAAAAGGTCACACAAGGCTGGCTTGCTCATCTCCCTGGCACCCCAGCCATGACTCAGCTGAGACTCATAAAGCATATTAATAAATTCCTAAAGTGAGCATGTAAACTACTGAGCCCTGCATACTCTACCATGGCCATCCTTGGACCACAGAAGTGATCTACCCCCACCCCAGCCAGAGTCAGCCAGGTGGCAGCAAGGTCAGACGTAGGTGGCAGTGGGAGCTTGCAGATAGGCTCAGCAGACATGGATGATGTATTTACCCTAGCGGATACCCTTGGAACAGGGGATGCCAAGGAAGAGGATCAAGGCTCATCACTCCGAACTCAGAGATATCAAGAAGACGATAAAAAAAAAAGTGTGGCTTTGAATCAGGCAGGCAGGGTAAAATCAGTTTCGGGTGGTTATTTCTGTCGTGTTTGGTTTTGTTTAAAGAACCTACTGTGGAAAGTAAAGCTGAGGCATTTTTTGGTCCAGCATGAAAGGCTTAGGAACTGCCCCTCTCCTTCTCACACACGAATCCGAACATGCTAGAGGTCATTAACTCTTCCTAGGTTCACTAGGCAAACAGCTGCCCATCCTTGCTCCCAGACTGGAAAGACAGAGAACTACAATTTAGCATGGCTCAGGCTTCGGGAGTCAGGGCTGGGGAAAGCATGAACTCATCTAGTGCTAGAAGTTCAATGAGGACAGGCCAACCTCAGCGGCGTTCACTCCTAACCTCCTAGAGCCCTGCCAGCTCCCACAGTGAACTCAGAGGAACTCCCTAGGGCTTCAGGCAGTGGGAGGGGGGAAGGAGTCATTTCAAAGACTCTATAGAGTATTGTATTCCTCTTAACAAAGCCTACAGGATGCTGGCCACCTAAAGCCAAAGCTGAACCCAGCCCGTCTGGCTGTCCTGTACCATGTGTGAGGGGAAAGGAAGGGAGGGAGAGGCAGGCATGACGATCACAGCCTGGACACTGAGACCTGAGCTCGGAGTGACAGAGCTTTGTCCCCAACATGTAATCTTCGTGTCTGAAGGTCTGTTCTTAAAGAGCTGTATCCACTACATTATGTCCATCTTTCAGCCAAAAGCCACAGCTAAAACAAAAGGACAAAAAGACACAGAGCAAGCAGGCTCCAGTGTGGCAGGGAGATGCTGGAACTGGCAGATTGGGAGTTGGGAACAACTATGATCAACATGTTAGAGGCGCTAATGGGAAGACCGGAATACACACAGAAACAGATGGGCACTGTGATCCGAGAGTGGAAATTCTGAGAAAGAACGAAAAAAAATTCTGTATATCAAAGACATGGACAGAAATGCAGAATTCCTTACAGGGGTTCAAAACCAGACTGCGGGACTGGAGAAGCAGCCACAGCAAACAACAAAACTGAACCGTGAGGGGCAAAGCACCCAGGACCCGCGCTATGGGTAAGAACGAAAACAACAACAACCCAACAGAATACTGGAATGATGACCGAGAAGTTCAGACAACGGGAAGCAGAGTAAGATTACCAGCTCTCGCATTAGCTACTATTTTCTTTTTTTTTTTTTCTGCTTCTTTTTGTCTTTCCTTTTCGGTCTGTCCTAGTGAACATTTTATATACTGATTCCATTTTCTTCTCTCTCTTTCTCTCATCCCCGCCCCTCTCATCTTCCAGTGTACCTTGCTTCTCCAGTAGCTATAACCACCAAATATGCTGCTGCTGCTGCTACTGTTTTAATAAGCTATTATCCACCAGACCAAGTAATAAATAGCATTATTTATTTGTTTATTTATTTAAAATGTATTTCACATCACCTTTAACTTATTCCTTCTTTTTCTCTCGGTAGATCCCAGTTTCTGACCTATGTCATTTTTTTTCTTTTTCATTTTTTTTTTTGAGACAGGGTTTCTCTGTAGCTTTGGAGCCTGTCCTAGAACTAGCTCTTGTAGACCAGGCTGATCTCAAACTCACAGAGATCCGCCTGCCTCTGCCTCCCGAGTGCTGGGATTAAAGGCATGCGCCACCACCGCCCGGCTCTTTTTCCAATTTTAATGTTTCTCAATAGACAAGTTTACTGGGAACAACTCCCCCCATTGTGTTTAAGAGCACGTTATTTCACTGAGCAGTGGTGGTGCACACCTTCAATTCCAGCTCTTGGGAGAGGCAAACAGATCTCCATGAATTCAAGGCCATCCTGGTCTACAAAGAGAGTTCCAGGACACTCACAGCAGTTACACAGAGAAACCGTGTCTCCAGAAACTTAAAAAGAGAGAAAAGAATACTTTATTTCTCCTTAACAATGGTGGCAACAATATATTTGGTGATTAAAGCTAACAGGTAAGTGAGAGTGAGCAACACAGTGAAGCCTACACAGTGAAACACTACTTTGCCACCTGAGAATCAGGGCAGTGTTGCCTGTGGACTTGGAGAAGCTGTAAATGCACACTGTACACTCTGGGGTGACAACAGGATTATGAAAAAGGACACTGCCACACGAGACAGGAGAAGGACAAGAGTGAGAATGGAATCAGTATACAAAGTGTCCAGTTAGGCCCCAACAAACAGAATAGGGAAAACAGAAAGAAATAGGAATAAAGGAGAGAGATCATAGCAGCTGATGTGATAGCTATTAACCTAAGGATGTCAATTCAACTGAGTCTAAAAACACCACTTAAAACACAGCACTACAGCCAGGCAGTGGTGACACACACCTTTAATCCCAGCACTTGGGAGGCAGAGGCAGGGAGATCTCTGAGTTTGAGACCAGCCTGGTCTATAGAGCAAGTTCCAGGACAGGCTCCAAAGCTACATAGTGAGACCCTAGAGGATAAAATAAGACTCAACTATATACTGTCTACAAGAAACCCACTTTCAAAGTAAAGACGCAAACAGGTTAGGAGTAAAGACACAGATATCATTCAAAACAATTTTAGACTCAGTACTATCCTATCAAAATTCCACTAGCTCCCCCACCCACAGAAATAGTAAAAGAAAAAAAATCTATCCCTAAATTCATATGTCATCATAAGAGACACCAATTTTCAGTCGGGGAAAGCTGGACAAAGTTAAAAGACTCACATTTTAGATCTTAGAACTCATCACAAAGTCAAGGTGATGAAAATGACACGGTGCTGGCCCAAGAACAGGCAAACAGAAACACAACAGACATAGAGCCCAGCAGGATGGAATACAGTCCACCAAGAACAGGCAAACAGAAACACAACAGACACAGAGCCCAGCAGGATGGAATACAGTCCACCAAGAACAGGCAAACAGAAACACAACAGACACAGAGCCCAGCAGGATGGAATACAGTCCACCAAGAACAGGCAAACAGAAACACAGACACAGAGACCAGCAGGATGGAATACAGTCCACCAAGAACAGGCAAAAAGAAACACAGACTCAGGGACCAGCAGGATGGAATACAGTCCACAAATTCGCAACAACTATGCTAAACCACTCACTATGGAATGGGCAGTCTTGTCAACAAATAGTGCTGGGAAAACTGAATAACCACATGCAAAAGAATGCAGCTGGGCCTTATTATCTACCATAAATAAAAACTAGCTCAATATGGACCAAAGCCTAAAATCTAAGAGATCCAATTATAAAACACTTAGAATAAAACATAGATGGAAATCTTCATGACATTAGGTGTGGCGGTGATCTCTTAGATGTTATACCAAAGGACAAGCAGAAACTGGACTTCACAAAAATACAAAACTCTCGAGAATCAAAGGAAACTACCCTGAGTGGGATGTGACTCAGGAGAGCCCAGCATTCATGAGGCAGAACTAAATCCCCAGATCACACACACATGGATGCGAGCACGGACCGAGACACTACCAAGACAGTGAAAAGACACTCTACAATATTGGAGTGTCTATATATATCTTATAAATAGCCGGGCGGTGGTGGCACACGCCTTTAATCCCAGCACTCGGGAGGCAGAGGCAGGCGGATCTCTGTGAGTTCGAGACCAGCCTGGTCTACAAGAGCTAATTCCAGGACAGGCTCCAAAACCACAGAGAAACCCTGTCTCGAAAAACCAAAAAAAAAAAAAAAAGCCAAATAAAAAGATTCCTAAGCCAATGACAAAACCCAAAAGCACAATTTTAAAAATAAGTGAAGCACTTGAACAGACATTTCTCCAAACAAGACACATGGCCACGAAGGACACCGAGAAAGCTCAGCATCCAGTAGCCACAGTCACCTCCTGCCATCAGGACGACCACTTTACCACAAAAATAAACAACGCCACCCTGAACACAAATGCCTGGGGGAGGCAGACGACTTGGAGCTTTGCTGTCAATGGTGAGGACGGAAGATGATAAGACAGCCCGTGGTTCCTCAACACAGGAAAACACAGGATCAACCTATGACCCAGCAATTCCTTGCGAGCAGGGACTAAAACAGATGTGTGTACACCACACTTGCAACAACACTGTTCATAACCACCTCGGGCGGAAGCAATCGCACGCCCATTGAAGAAGCTAAACAGAGTGCAGCAAGTGCCCACACAGGGACGGCTACTCAGCCTCAGGAGGAAGAAAGTCCTGCCGCACACTACAGCATCCAAACACTTTAAAGATATTCACTAAGTGAAACAAGCCAATCCCAGATGATAAGCAAAGCAGAATTCCCCCCCGACAGGTGCCTCAGATAGGCAAATCCACAGAAAGTAGATAATAGGGTGACAAGGGCCTGAAGGAAAACGGGAATGGCGGAGGGTTGGTGTCACACGGGTGCAGGGCTTCACCTGGAGCAGGCAGAAAGTCACACAAGGACAACGTGAGTGTGCTTAGTGAGACTAAGCTCCTTAAATGGTTAAAATTTTGTAACATAAAATAAGATATAAGAACCATTTTGATTAGTCATGTAGCAATGTAAATAAATGCACTGATATGTAAATTAGGGAAACAAGAGTACACAGGGCCGATAACTTACAACAGGTATTTTTATTATTTATTCATTTGTCCATTTCTTGACTGCCACATCCTTATTACACACACACACACACACACACACATATATTCTGGTTTTTTGAGACAGGGTTTCTCTGTAGTTTTGGAGCCTGTCCTGGAACTAGTTCTTGTAGACCAGGCTGGCCTCGAACTCACAGAGATCCGCCTGCCTCTGCCTCCCGAGTGCTGGGATTAAAGGCGTGCGCCACCACCACCTAGCCCTTATTTCACATATGATCTTGAGATAAATTTTCATTTGTAAATGAAAATAATACTTCATCTAGAGTCTTATAAAATTAGAAACAGTGCATGTGATGTTATAAGCAATCAAATGTCACCTATAAGCATGTTTTTAATAGTTACAATGGCAAATTTTATGCTATGTACATTTGACCACAAATTTTTTGGTTTTGGTTTTTTTCAAGACAGGGTTTCTGTAGCTCCGGAGCCTGTCTTGGAACTAGTTCTTGTAGACCAGGCTGGCCTCGAACTCACAGAGATCAACCTGCCTCTGCCTCCTGGGTGCTCAGATTAAAGACATGCGCCACCACTGCCCAGCTGACCACAATTTTTAAAAGTAGGTGGAGAAAAACACACTCCCTAAAAGACAGCTTGAGTAGCCACATTAACCTCAGCAAGAGTTGTTTCAGAATGAGGGAAACTGTGACACACAAATGGGCCAGGACACAGCAACAGAGCTTTTTCAAGACGTGGCAATTCTGGGCGCGGACACGCCCAACAGCAAAGTGTGGACCTGAGCTGCTAGAATTGTGTGGAGAGTTAGACAAACCACCACCACAGCTGGAGATGCCAAAGTCTGGACCAGACATGGACAGAGGCAGGGGCTGGGGCGATGCCTACTGAACAGACAGGAAGACCTGACGCTGAGCCCCAGAACCCACATAAAAAACGCCAGGAGAGGTGGCACACATTCATAACCCAGCATTTTGAAGGGGAAGACACCCTCCTGGGGTTTTCTGGCCAGCCAGCTTAGCCAAATTTCAGGCCAGTGTGAGACTGGGTGGCACCTGAGGAGCTGTTCTCTGGCCTCACACACACACACATGGATGTGTGCCTGCACACACATGAGCATATGTATGCGCACATGCCCACGCTTACAAAAATGGAAAGATCTCGCAGGCAGGAAATCAGGGATTAGTACTGATCCAGACATGAAGGAGGTCTAGAGTTAGACCACCTCATCCAGCAACAGCGGAACCTTCCCACCACTCCCCAGCTCACATGAAGTGGTCACTGAGATAGAGCCCATGTGGGCCATAAACACACCTTGGTTTAAAAGAACAGAAATCAAAGTATGCATTTGGGCAGAGATGGAATCAAACTAGAATAAATAGCAGAAAGCTTGAAAAATCCTACTATCCAGTTATTAAATGCCATGTTTCTAAATTTTATAAGGATCAAAGAAAAGGGCTGAAGGAAAAATTTTAAAGATATTTTGATAAGAAAAATGAAAGTAGACCTTATCAAAAACTGCCAGATGCAATTAGAGTGGAACTCAGAGGAAACTTTATATCATAAAATGCAAATAATTGGAAAAAATATAAAATCAGTAGCCTGAGCCTCTCCTTAAGAGCACTCACTGTTCCTGCAGAGGACCCAGGGTCAGTTCCCATACCCACACTGTGATGCACAGTCATCCCAATTCCAGTTCGAGGGGATCTGAAGCCCTCTTCCAACTGCTGTGGGCAACAGGCACACGTACACACGCAGGCAAAGCATTCATATACATAGAAATAAATAAATAAAAATAAACAAGAGAGAGAAAGAAATTGAAAGCAAGCAGAAGAAAAATAAAAACTAGAGCAGAAATCAGTGGAACTGTAGACAGGAAATCAATACAGAAAATCAACAAAGCCAAAAAGATCAATGCCAGTGAAAAACTGCAGGCCACGTCAGAGTGTGAGATCTAGATGAGCTGAAGGAATGCAAGAGTGGGGTGAGGAGAGGACACGCCACCCACAGACATGAAGGCAGAAAGAATGAGTAGGGACGGTGTGGACAGCCCTCGGGCCATAGCTGGACAAACAGGTGAGCTGGAACCACTCCTGGAAAGACCGACTCCATCAAAAGTCACACAAAGCTAGCACATACCTGTAGCTCTGGCAGGCAAGAAGGATCTCAAGGTCAAGGTCAGTGTGGCCTCCACTGGAAGACTGCCTCCAACACCAAAGCAAGAGCGAGGTGGTTTGACCAGGTCTAGATCTCTCAGAGAAGCGCAGTGAGTAAGTTATAGCTTTCCCAAGCAGAAAGAACCATGATCTAATCTGTGAATTCTATCAGACGTTTAAGAGCATATAACAAACTGGACACAAGGTAGCACACATCTCTAATCCCTGCACTTCGGAGGCAGAGGCAGGAGGACCTCTGTGAATCCATGGCCAGTCTGGCCTACATAGAGAGTTCCAGGCCAGCCAAAGCTCTATAGTGAGACCTGTCTCAAAAATAAAACAAACAAAAGGAAAGTGTGCCAATTCTCTTCTAGAAAATAAAACGAAAAGGAATACTGAATTCATGTTAGCCAGCCGGTCTCACTACTACCCAAGCGAAGACCACAGGAGGGAACTCTATGGCAGAGATCTTCCAAAAACTAGCTGCGAAACTCGTTAACAGAGACCTCTAAGCGGTGGTGGTGCACGCCTTTAATCCCAGCACTCGGGAGGCAGAGGATCTTTGTGAGTTCGAGGCCAGCCTGGTCTACAAGAGCTAGTTCCTGGACAGGCTCCAAAGCTACAGAGAAACCCTGTCTCAAAAAACCAAAAAAAAAAAAAAAAAAAACCAGAGACCTCTAAGTTGAAATTGGTAAGACTTGCCCTTGGTATACAAGGCTGGCTCATATTCAAAATCAATATAATTATGCCACCAACAAATTAAAGATGAAAAATCATGTAACCATGCAGACAGCAGAAAGAGCACTTGATAAAATCCAACACAGCCAGGTGGTGGTGGCACACGCCTTTAATCCCAACACTCGGGAGGCAGAGGCAGGCGGATCTTTGTGAGTTCGAGACCAGCCTGGTCTACAAGAACTAGTTCCAGGACAGGCTCCAAAGCTACAGAGAAACCCTGTCTTGAAAAACCAAAAAAAAAAAAAAAAAAAAATCCAACACACACACATTCACACACATGTCCCCTCAGCAAACTAGGAAGATAGTAGAATGTCCACAACTTGATAAAAAGAATTGTCAAAGACCTACAGTTTCTATAATACTTAAATCTAGATACTGTCCCACAAGATCAGAAGAAAGCAAGGATATCTCCTTTCCCACTGTACTCTGCCATTGTACTGGAAAGTCTCAGCTAAGGCAAGTAAGACAAAGGAAAGGGACTACAGATCACACTGGTGGGGATGGTAAAATATAGCCACCTTTGTTTAGAAATGACGCGTAGAAACCCCTCCAGCCAACAAAATCCTAATCACAAGTGGGTTGTGTTTAAGATCAACCGCCGTCTTATACACCATTGGAATTTGAAACCTAAAATATAATAGCATTTACATCAGCACCACAGAAAGGAAAGTAAGCGGGCATATCTCTGACAAAACATGCACCAGGTCTAATAGGGAAAGAGGTGAAATTAAGATGAAAAACTGGAAGATGGAACTAACTGAGGAGTGTCAAACCATCATGGATATGCTGACTCAGCTCGTGACCTCAGTCAGCTCTTGCCAGCTTCATCTACAGAGGAAAGATAAGCCCAGCAAGGTATTTTGTGGATACAGACAAAGTCACTTGAAAGCTGATGTGGGAAGCAAAAAGATCATAGAATGGCCAACGCAACACTGAACAGAAAGAACCATTTCAGGCCCCTGGAGACCCTGTGGAGAAAGGAGGGTCCTGTCTACAACAGCGCTGGAACAAGCGGACGTCCCAGGGGAAAATGGAATCTAGACACAGATCTCTATTTTTAGACAGTAGTTCTGGCTGGCCTAGAACTCACTCTGTAGACCAGGCTGGCCTTGAACTCACAGAGATCCACCTTTCTCTGCCTCCCGAGTGCTGGAACTAGAGGCCCTGACACTTTGGGGGACAGTTTTGTGGTTTCCTACTCTGCCACCTGAGCCCATGATAACCCCGATGATGTGCTCCTACTAGTTGTGGAGTTACAGGTCCTGAACACAGATGCCGGGAGCAGCTCTATCAAACTGTCAAAGCTTAGGAGCCACCAAGTCCCTCCATGGGGAACATACAAATAAATGGTGGTCCGTGAAGACGATGGATGCTAGCTAAAGACAAATGAGCATCAAATCATGGAAAGACATAGATGTGGGCACCAAATGGAAGAATTCCATCTGAGAGGCTATGCCCCAACATTCTGGAAAAGGATTCAGGGATAGTAAAAAAGTTAGAGGTTGCCAAGGTTTAGGGATCGGGGAAAGGGATGAAGAGGGAGAGCCCAGAGGGCACTTAGTGACACCATATGATATGAAGATGAATACATGTCCGTCCAAACCCAAAGCATGTACAAAGTGACCTCTAAGGTTAACTGTGAATTTTAGTTAAAAATGACATATCGGGGCTGAAGAGGTGGCTCAGCAGCTAAGAGCACACACAGCTCTTACAGAGGACTAGAACATGGTTCCCAGCACCTACATCCAGAGGCTCCACAAGCGCCTATAACTCCAACTCCTTTTCTGGCCTCCTCAGGCACTGCATATATGTGATGCTTACATACATATAGGCAAAACATACATACACACAACATAAAAACAGACAAGTCTTTTTATAAAAAATTAGAATACAGGGTAGGTGTTATGGTTAGAATGTAAAACACCCTCATAGGCTCCTGCGTTTGACCACTCAGTCCCCAGGAGTTTGACCACTCGATCCCCAGGTACCACTCCATTCCCAGGTGCTTGACCACTCGGTCCCCACGTGCTTGACCACTCGGTCCCCACGTGCTT
>JAQHUG010000046.1:9947689-9970090 GCA_028555095.1 Dicrostonyx torquatus | reverse complement strand
TTGACCACTCCATCCCCAGGTGCTTGACCACTCCATCCCCAGGTGTTTGACCACTCTATCCCCAGGTGTTTGACCACTCCATCCCCAGGTGTTTGACCACTCTGTCCCCAGGTGTTTGACCACTCCATCCCCAGGTGTTTGACCACTCTGTCCCAGGTGGTGGTTGTAAAAGCTTCAAGAGGCGGCTGTGACACTTAAGGATTTCTTGAGATGGTCTTCTGTTTCCTGACTGGACACGGTGTGACCAGCTGCCTCAGCTTCTGCTGCCACACCTCCTGGCACAGACAGGCTTTCCCCTTAAACCGGGAACCCAAACGAAACCTCCCTCTGTAAGTTTCCTGTCAGCACGTGATCAGCAGTGTGAAACTTATGAATACAGGGATGGGGAAGGGACAGAAAGGAGCCCCATCCTTTTGTCTGTGTAACATAAAATTACTCTAAAAATGAAGCCTGTTTAATAAAACAAAACATCACTGGCAACAACAGCAAAAAACTTTCTTTTCTCTTTGCTGGGTTGGAGAATAAAGGAAATTCTGAGTTTGAGACAGCCTGGGCTACATAGTAAGAGCCTGCCCCAAAGCGAATTATAAAGAGATGAAAATATTTTTTGTAGGATACTGAGACAGAAAAGGATTTTAAAAACCAAATGCAGAGGAGTGCCAGCCATAGGACAGCACCGGTCACACAGGGAAATGTCAATACTTGAGTGACAAGAACCCACACAGCATTAGCCTATGATACTTCAGGGTCCTGGGGGATGGAGTGGGACAAGACATGCCTTACACTGAGCACCTGAGTGAGGGGTTGATTGTGACACCCCTACCACACACACGCACGCGCGTGCACACACACACATCTTGCTCTGCAGGAGGAGGAGACTGTAAGCAAGGGAGGGGAGAGGGGGCAAGGGAGATGACAGAGGAAAAGACGCAGGGGAGGGGAGAGTGGGCAGGGGAAAGGGGAGCAGGCAGAAAAGAGGGGAGCAGGCAGGAGAAAGAGGGAAGTTGAGGAAGCAGAGGATGGGGGAAGGGTGAGAGCAGAGGGAGGAGGGTGGTGGGGCTCATTGTTGGAATCCCCATACTGTTAGCACTGCTGGCTTTCCGCACTAGGGACAGGCCCTCTGGCTCGCCACATCTCTGGCATTCCTTAACTGCCCACATGGAGAGGCCTTTAATCACAGTGAAGGCCAACACACCCCCAGGCTTGGTGCTTATAGGCCTACAGCCTGAGCCGTGGTCCTCATCCCCAGGAGAGTGGAGCCTGAGCCTTTATGTGAGGGGACCCACCTCTTCATCCTCTTCAGACCAATGCTGTGACCCCGCCACGGTCACAGTGACATAGGAAGTGCTTGAGAGGATTTGGTACAGAGCACATTCTGCCCCTTTGAGGACAGAACTGTATCTTCTCTATGTCTTGAGAGTCCAAATGTGCAGCCATCTCTGCCCATCAAGGGATGCTGACACTTGTCACAGGGTGGCATCATCCTGACTCTAACCTTAGAAAGGGCAGGGACCATCCAGGAGTCAGCAGGCCCAAAGTGACAGTCTTCAGAGGACGTCTGGAACCTCCCCATGTGCTGTGGCCCAGTCTCTGCCCACCTCACACCTACTGCCCTCACCACCTGCCCCTGCCCTGCCAGGGCCACTGGTGATTCGCCACGTCCTTAGGCTCTTCCCCCAGTGCCTACTTTCAGGACTCTCCTGTTGCTCCCCCTTTGTTGGGATGCCTGGGGGCAGGACAAGGTCACCCCATTTTGCTTAGAGGGGAAAAAGGTGGGAGGAAGACTACAGAGACAGGTCTGGGAGGTGCCACAGACATGGCCTGTGTCACAAGGTTCAGTGCTAATCCTGTGAAGAAAACCCAGGTGACCACTGGCACCCAGACCATCTATGCGATGCCTACAGGAGGCGTTTTGCCTAGCAACAGGCCTGAACATGCAGCACCATTCCAATCTCTCAACACTCCCCGCTGTGAAGTCAGGGACTGAGTGGCCATCTCTCCCCAGGCATCTGTCCATGCTGCCCTGTCCTTGTCGTCTGCCAGGCTGGGAAGGGCCAGAAAGGTGCCGCAGTCACAAAGGGCACTCGGTTATTGATGGTCCTCCACAAATGGTGGCTTGTGTCCTCAGCCTGGATCCCTGTCTGCTTTGCATGCCAGGCACCCACTACCACCACAATGTCCTCAAAGTACTACCTTAGCACCAGGCACTGTCCTGAAGAGCAGCCAGGCACCAGACCAGCTCCGAAAGAAGGGTCTTATTACAACCAGATGGGGTCTACCTTTAAGCAGGCTGCCCAGCTGGAGGAGGGCTCTCGGTCAAGGCCATGCTACTGGCCTGGCAGGGACAACTTCAAAACCACTGCGTTAAGACAGTCCAGAACCTAAGCTCTGTGGATGTGGGAGCCGCACTGCACTCTCGGGGCCTGTCCTGGATGCTTGAGCCCAGGCTCCATCAATGTGGAGAAGGTCCTGAAGGAACACAAGGTTTCTCCAAAGGCAGAGGAGTCATCTAAGCGCAGGTTGAGAACACAGACGGGTCAGGATAAAGATGCTGACACAGTCTGGAATGTACAACAACTCCCTGGCCCAGTTTGACGACTTCAGTCTCCCCTCTGTGACCTAATAGCACACCAGCAGGAAGGGGTCACCTTGGATAAGTAGCCTGTGACATTGAGACAGACATCTGTGGGACGTGAGCATCTGAATGTGTGCCAATGAGGAAGAAACTGTCCCAAATCGTGAGCTGACAGAGCAGCAACTCAGCAGTAACTCCCACAGAAGGCCACTGGCAGCAGCCACATCCCCACCTTCAAAGGCCTCACTCCAGAGTCTGCCACATCCTCCTGGCAGAGGCTGCTCGTCGCTGTGCCCGGGAAGGGACAGTGGGAAAGTCACCACACAGAGACAAGAATTGCATCAAACCCCAGAGGGTCTGAAATTACCTTTGAACAGAGTGACAGCCAAGGCCGTGTTGGCTCATGAAGGACAGGCGAGGAGACATGACATTCCTAGTCTGAGGAGGGTATCTCAAGAACGTTGGCCACTGTCTGAGAACACACAGCTTCCCAGCTCAGAGCGCAATAATTACAGGGTGTGTCTACTCTGGCCGGCTCCCTTGCAAGGCACGTATCATTTAAAGTTTCTCAGGACTAGGGATCTGTGACACTTCAGACCAATCTGATTTCACCTTTCTTGTTTTCTTGTTTTGTTTTCAAGACAGGGTTTCTCTGTATAACTCTGGCTGTCCTACCAGCTCTTGTAGACCAGGCTGGCCTCAAACTCACAAAGATCTGCCTGCCTCTGCCTCCCGAGTGCTGGGATTAAAGGCGTGCGCCACCACCACGTGGCTTCTTGTTTTATTCTTAAGGACTCTACATTACACAGGTCCGAGTCCATGTCAACTGCAAGGCACCAGCCCATCCCACAGGAAAGCGTAGCAACAAGTCTCATCTGCAAGAACCAGGTTTCCACATAAACAACAAAGGGGCCTGAGGGACGCTCTGCTCCTTGTTTACAGGTGGGAGCCTGAAACCCACAGATGCTAGGCCGTCCACGGTCAAACAGACCAGCAGCCTGCAGAAGGAAACACATCGCACGTCCATTAAAATGTCCTCTGCACGACATTCAAAGCCATGTCATTCCTATGGTGGATGAACCCCAGGTGTCCCCCTCTGGCCTTGGAACAGACTCGGGAGGGAGGGTCCTGGCGGACACAGTGCTGAGCGAGAAGACACGCTGTATGCTCCCCCTTGTAAAGTACTTCGGAGAGCAGCCGCAGAGGCAGAAGGAAGAATGGAGAACGCCAGGACTGGTGGAGGACAGGAAGTTGGTGTGCAAGGTGGAGTGGGGGGGGAGTGAGCAAGCCCTGTGAACGGGGTGACTGCCATACGGCGGTGAGTGTCCTTGCTGCTACCGAATCACATCTGTGAGCCATCGAGAGGCTAAATTTCATGTGTATTTTATCACAGAAAACAAAGGAGTGTTCCAGTCTCTGGAAATCTTTAAGAAACAATGAAAGCGGGCTGGAGAGATGGCTGCTCTCCCACAGGACCTGGGTTTGATCCCCAGCTCCCACATGGCAGCTCACAACCATCTGTAACGCCAGTGCTGGGGGATCCAAAGTCCTCTTCTGCACCACCCCCATCCCTCCGCACGCACACAGGCACTGCACATAAGGGGTGCACAAATACAAGAGCAGGCAAAACACATACACATAAATAAATAAAATTAGTTAATTCATTATTGAATAAAAATATTTTTAATAATCAAAGAAAATAAAAAAATTTTAGTAAAAGAAATGAAACAAGCTGGCACTCGAAACACTGTCTTTAAAATGTTCTGTTTTGGTCGTGTGGTGCTGAGATGGAATCCAAAGCCTCACACGCCAAGAAAGCGTCTACCACTAAGCTATACTCCCAGCTCTTAAAAACCAGGTCTAAGAAGAACTCCTACAATACTGTGTGACCAGTCAAACCTTAGCCTCTGGCAACAAACACTAAAGATTCAAGGGGGAAAAGCTATAATGGTCCCAGGCAGCAAACAGTGAACTAAAAGCCAACGGGGACGGGATAAGCTTTTCGTGTAGGCCTTGAAGCCACACCCAGAGCAGGCAGCCTCTGTCCCTCCCTAGCTCTAGCACCTTGGAGGCTACCTTGCCACAGAGACAGAGGTCCTTCCAACAAGATAAGTTATCCATCATGTCTACCGTGGTGAGGACGAGTTCCAATCAGTGTAAAGATAAAATGTTCCCGAGCCTGCAGAGGAACCGAGGGAGGAAAAAGCACCAGAACCATGGATTGGGGGGCTATGGGTGAAGGATAGTCTCCCCCAGTCTCTGGGGGCTTTTATGACAGGAGATGAAGAGGGAAAGGGAAGAAACAGAGGGTTCCTGGATTGGCGGGGGTCTTCATCTCTGCAGAGAGCAGGCAGGCTGAGCTACGTTGGTTTCTGGGGACATGATGAGATCTGTGAGTCGGGTATATATCCAGCCCATGGTGGCCTCATGACACCACATTCTCACTGACCCAGGCACACAGCCCATGGGACCCACCTCCCATCCTGCCATCCAGTGCCCACTGGCTCTGGTCCACATGACTTTCAGGGCAAGCCTCACACATGTGTCCTGGGAGGCCCACCGCGGAGGAAACTGTACTGCTGTTGTATGGACCAAGCATCCACGAGAGAAAAGTGAGTAGTGACGGGTTACAAAGACAAGTGCTCAAGCTGGAGTAGTTAAGTGGGAAAACACTTGGAAGGAGAATGAGGTGAAGCCACGGTGGCGCCATTTGGATCCCTGGAAGTAGAACCTCCAGGAAGGGCAGTTCCGGAAGTGAAAGGAACCGGCCAGACTCGTCCTCCCCCTCTAGAAAGGATGGGTGTGGCGTGAGTCTTCCATAGTCAGCTTGAGCTTTACAGGTCCTGGCTTTGCCCCGAGGAGATCCCAGATCCTAGACGCTTCTCACCTAGTGGGAACCTGACTCTGATGTGCCTCGGGCCTGAGCACCAGTCTGAGCTCACATTAGGCAGAAGCCCAAGGAACAGCTAAGTTTAGAGACATGGTCACCAGGCACCTGTCAGGTGCTCTGGTGACAGCAGTGTTTCTCACTGAGCGGTCTGTGAAGGCTTCACAGGGGAAGGCTTGACAGAGCTGGGCCGTCCACACCTCCCTTTTGGGAGGTCTGCATATTAAGGGAGGCCCTAGAGCCTCCTAAGACATTGTTCATATAAACAACTCACCAGTGTGTGACCCGATGGCTTTGTAATATATTCACATAGTGGGCATCCGTATCCATTACCATGATCTAAGTTTCACATTTCATTATTCCAAGTTCTACCCCGTGGCAGTCAGTCATCACACACACACACACACACACACACACACACACACACACACACCCCGACAACTGAGATCAGTGAGATGTGGACCACAGCCAGTGGGCCCTGGCTGGGAGAGGGTTGGGTCTCTGAGCCACTTGGGTGTGAAAGCTGCATGTACATGTGGAAACCACAGGAAAACTCTGCATCCCCTCAGGTGCCATCTCTACATTTTTTTTCTTTTTTTTTTTAGACTAGTCTCTTTTGGCATGGCACTCACCATGATGGAGAGGCTGGCTGGCCAGTGAGCCCCAGAGAACCACCTGTCTCTGCTGAGCTGTGTGTGTGTGTGTTTTAAAAACATGGGTTCACTTCCCCATTCTTGCAGGCAAACGCATTTCACCAACTGAGCTGGCAGGGTCCAGCCATGGGCGAGCTGGGCTATTTACTTTGCTGTGGGGAGAGCTCTGAAGCGTTCTGCACACAAACCCTTACATACATGGTTTCCCAAATCTGTCCTCCCATCCATCAGCAGCCTTCTTTGTTCATGTCCTCTGAAACAGACATTTTAAGGTTGATGAGATCCAATTTTCCTGCTTTTCTTTTGTTGCTTATATTTTAGTGTTGTATCTAAACAACTGTTGCCTAATTCAAGCCACACAGACTCACTCCGTTTCCATCTGGGCGTTTATGGCTTGATCCCTACAGTTTAACCTACGGTCCATCTTAAGATCATTTTGTATAGAGTCAGTTTCAGCTTCATTCTTTTGTATCTGGATACTGTTTGACGTTGTTCACTTGTTTTGAAACACAGTCTTGTTCTGTGCATCCTGCCTCATGTCCCACCACAATGAACAATGACCCAGGTATCCCTTTGTTGAATGAGCCGCTATTGTTCCCCAATGAACTGGCTGGGTGTCCTTGCCGAGCATCCGTGGATGGGCAGGAGATAGCTCAGTGGCTGTCTCGAACTCACAAGGTCTCGTGTTCAGTTTGCAACACCAGCAAAACCAAAACAACCAAACAGAAATCGAGCATAAAGGTACAAATGTATTCCAGGCATTCAGTTTGGATTCACTGGTCTTGCGTTATCTGTCAATGCTACAATGTCCTGATAGCTCTTATTTATGTTGTTCTGAAACCAAGATACTGGAGCCTCCAATTTTTTTTTCTTTTATAAGATTGTGTCAGCTACTCTTGTTTTCTTCGTTCATTTGTTGTTGTTGTTGTTGTTTTTCAAGAAACAACTTCTTTGTGTTCCTGGCTGTCCTGGAACTTTCTCTGTAGAGCAGGTTGGCCTTGATCTCACAGAGATCCACCTGCCTCTGCCTCCCGAGCGCTGGGATTAAAGGCGTGTGCCACCACCACCTGGCCATTTTGGTTATTCTGTATCCCTCAAATTTCTTAAAATTCATGTAAAATTTAGGACAAATTTGTCAAGTTTGGCTAAAAGGAGGACGGTAGACTCTTTCAGGTGTTATATCGAAACTCTGGGTAAACTGGGTGTAGTAGTGCCTTTATTCCCAGCACTCAGGAGGCAGAGGCAGGTGTGACTGAAGGCCAGCCTGGTCCACAGAGTGAGTTTCAGGACAGCCAGGGCTACACAGAGAAACCCTGTCTCGACAATACAAAAAACAAAACAACAAAAAGGCTCTGTCGTCAAATTGGAACCATCATGCTGCGATTTGAATCTGAAGGACCCTGGAAAGGCTTGGGGGCGGCCGGCGACAGGCTTTGGGGGCCTGAGGGATTCTGAGGCTCTAACTCATCAATGCGTTAATCACTGATGGACTCAAAGTGTGAGCATACCCCTGGAAGGTGGTAGGAAGTAGAAAGTGGGCTCTAGTTGGAGCTCACAGGGTGGGAGGCTGGAAAAGGAGAGGCGTTTCTGGCCGCTTCCTGCCTCCCGTGTGCACTGAGGTAAAACCCTTTGATCCAGTTGATACGCCCGTCATGGCTGTCTACGGCACCATGCATGAGCCCAGAAACAACCAGGTCAGTGACCAAGGACTGCAACTTCTGGGGAACTGAGCTGCAGTCAGTCTCCCATAAGCCAGCCTCCCGAAGTATCGTGTTTCAGCAATGGAAAGGTGGTGACATAGCCCTTAATAGTCTTAAGCCCTTAACCCATGACCAGGAGGTGCTGTTCCATTTATTTTGGTCTTTACATGCTCTCAATGTGGTTTGTGGTTTTCAATGTACAAATTCTTTTCTTCTTTTGTAATCTTTTTTGTGGTAGTGGGCATTGAACCCAAGGCCTTAGGCAGCACTGGCCTTACCCCCAACTCCTCTTTTGTAAAACTTAGCACAATATTTCATTTGATGAATTACTATGGACTTTTGTATCACTATACTGAAATTAGCTGTTTTTTTCTCTAACAGTTTTTAATGGATTTCTTGAGATTTTGTACAAGATTGAGTCATCTGTAACCAGTTTTATCTATTTTTTCCAATCTGATTATTATTTTTTTCTTACACAAATATCCCTGGCCACCTCATCTCTGTGATCTATGAATAAGGGTGATGTCATTGAGGATTTTCACAAATACCTTCTGTCAAGTTAAAGACGTTTCCTTCTACTCCAGTCTGCAATATTTTTGTCCTGTTTTTAAGTCAAGAAAGAGTATATGATTTTGTCAAATACCGATACGGCTTGAATGCATATTTACATTCAGCATACAGGTCCTGTGTTGGTCCTAGCTGGTGGCACTGTCTGTGCCATCCGGTTGGTGGAAGTAAGGCGCTAGGGGCAGGTCTTGGAAAGTGAAAGCCCAGAGCTGGCTCCTTTAAGCTCTGCTTATGGGTACCATGGAGAAGTGGGGGCTCTACTTCATGCCACCTCCCCCTGCATGGTTCCCACATGATGGACTGAAATCCCCTGGAGCTGTGAACTCAAATCAGTCCCCCTCCTTTATGTTACTTCTGTCAGGTATTCTGTTACAGAAATGAGAAAAATAACCAACAGAGAGGCTGGGGAGATGGCTTAGTAAAAGTGCCTACCATGCAAACAGACTAAGTTCAGATCTCAAGCACCCACTTAAAAGTTGGGCAAGGTTGTGTGTTCATAACCCTAGCTCCGGGATAGAGGAGGGAGAGTGGAGGCAGGAGGATTCCTAGAGCTCACTGACTGACCTGTCTCGAGATGCATAAGCTCTAGGCTCAGTGAGAGACCCTGTCCCCAAAACTAAGATGGACAGCAACAAAAGAAGGTTTCTGATATCAACCTCTGGCCCAGCACGTGAATCCACACCATGCACACATGTACACACACACACACACACACACACACACACACACTACTGCACACACATCATACACACAAAAAATTTTACGTAGCCAATGCAAATGGTTTCTCTATATCCATTGGGATGGTCATAGGGTTTCCTTTTTATTCTATCAACACCATCTAGTAAAGATTTCTTTCTGAATGTTAAACCAGCGTTTGCCATTTCTAAAATAAATCCTACTTGTCATGTTGTATTGTCTACTCATGCGTTGAGAGGTTAGTGTTATTAATTTGTTTAGGAAGCTGCATTTATATTTGTAAAGGAGACTCATCAGTGTCTAATTCCTTCTAACATGGAATACTAACATAGGATACTAACATGGTCTAGCATCATTACTGACTGAAGTCAACTGGGACAGTGACCATGGAGGCTATGGTGAATTTACTAATACAATTTCTAGTATTCTGATTTTCTATTCCATCTTGAGCCAGTAGTTTGTGTCTGTCTGAGCATCTGTCAAGTTCACCTAGGTTATCTAACCATCAGCACACAACCGTTCATATTTCTGTGTACTCCCCTTTGTGGGTAGTAATGCCACCTCTGTCTTTCCTGGTCCAATAGAGGTTAGCATTCCTTTCTCTTGACCCTACTACTCTGTCTACAGATGCACCCCTTCCTCCGAACTGGTGCTCCCAGATTCCAAGAGGTGCCCATCACGTGTTTCCCTAGCAGGTGTCAATCACATGTTGCTCTAGCAGGTGCCCATCACGTGTTGCCCTAGCAGGTGCTTATCATGTGTTTCCCTAGCAGGTGCCCATCACATGTTGCCCTAGCAGGTGCCTATCACGTGTCACCCTAGCAGGTGCCCATCACGTGTTGCCCTAGCAGGTACCCATCACATACTGCCCCAGAAGGTGGTTTGCTAAGCCCTTATGTCTTTTACCCATGTCCCTCCACGGGTAGGAGGCAGGCACCCTTGACTGCTTTGCTCACTATTATTTCCCGAGCAGCCAGAAGAATCCTGGCAGATGGTGAACATGCAATAAGATTTGTACAATGAATGAACAAGTCTACGGTGAGGGGAGAAATCAGGAGCGAACTGTAGCTACCACCCTCAAAAGAAACAACAACCTCCAGTCTGACAACCACTGCCATTGGGCTAACACCAGCACCTGACCCATGGCTGCTCCGAGCTGACATGCTCCATGAGTGTACAATCACAGTGGGTTTCAAAGTCATGCTATAAAAAGGAATGCAAAATATGTAATAATTTTTCATAGATTACATGTTGAAATATACTTGAGAATATATGTTAAATACATTATTAAAATTCATTTACTGTTTTTCTCTTGATTTTTTTAAGTACTAGAAAATTCTAAATCACACTAGCAGCTTCCCTGTGCAACTAGATTTTCTTTGTTCCGGACGGTGCCGTTCTTAATGCATGTATAGGGTGGGGACTCACATCACTGTGCATCAACAGAAAACATACGAAAGTTCCAAATACAGTTAGTGAGGCTTTCAGAGAACTAGGGGATCAGGTAAGGCCATGGGAGCCACCTGGGGAGTTTGCAAACTTCCCGGCGTTTCCCCCTCTTATCTGATGAGGTGGGCTGAGGTGAAGCTGAGACACTCCCTGCCCAGGTCTTCTCCTTCCGCAGACCTTGCTTCTACTACACCAAGTCCTCTCACAAACGATCTGGACCAAACCCTCCAGACTCTGGCATCAAAGTCCCTTAATGTACAAGAAATAATGGGAAGTATTCCATTACAAGAGAGCAGGAAGATACAAGTCGCCTACAGGCTGGAAGCCCGTGGATGTGCCTCTCCAAGTGGCAACATCAGCAGACCACTTGGACTAGACATCTGGGTACTCCCGAGGGCCCTCATCTACCTGGAGTGGGAGACTGGTTCTGGGAAGCAGTCACAGAGTAAGGCTTGAGTAGCCCACGACATTGCTGAGCCACTGTGGACTGTTGAATATGTTGGCTTTTTGCTGCAAAAGGCACTGGTGACATACACGTCAGCACGCCGTAACAGCTGGCATCTCCCCAAGGGCAGAGCCCACCTCTCCGCTCTAGGCTTACGGCGCTGCTCACAAAATATGAGGACAACGTCAGAGGGGTTCAAAGTTCAGCCCTGTGCAACCGTGGACCATGAGCTCTCCTATAACGCAAACTTAAATCACTGCCTGGCTCTTACCAGTCTGTTCTAGAACTCAACAGAAGTGTATATCTAGTCTGACAAAGAACCATAATTTTGTTATCTCAGGATCATTGTGCCAATACTAAAGCACCCTGTCTAAGGGCAGATGAGTCCTGATCAAGTTTGTGACTCTAGCCCAGGAAATAAAAAGACATCCCAAATTAATGCAGCTGGTAACACCACCTCCGACAGAAAAAGGTGTTTTTATTGACAATAAATTCAGATTTTCATGTGCCTAAAATACAAGCTTGTATGTTTCATGCCCATATGATAATGCTTGAAAAAACAAGTTGATACATAATGCATCCTGTCTCACCACTAACAAAGTGACTTCAGCTGTAAAAGATGCCACAAAGCTGGGTGTGGTAGCTTAAGCCTGTAGTTCCAGCAGTCAGGAGGTGGAGACAGGGGGATCAAGAATTCTAGACCAGCTGAAGCTCAAGGCCAGTCTGGGCTGAGACCCTGTCTCAAAAAGAGAAGAGCAAACCAGATGCTTCACCAAGAACACATCAGATTTATTGTCTGTAAAGGAGCTAGAGAAGCGGGGTTGGGTTTAGAGCTATATTTAAAATTTCAGGAAAGGCCACGGGTCTTGCTGGACCAGGAGATATAAGCTGAAGGAGGTTGTCCTCGGGCTGGAAACAGCGCTGGGATCTCCACTCAGTCTTTCTACTAAATTAACTCCTTGCTGAGTTCCAGTGTGGCTCCATGCCGACTCTTAATCTCCCTGCCCTCCACTTTGGGGAAGTCTCAGAAAGAAAAACAATACAAGAATAAATACTTTAGCTCCTTCAAGGGAGACCCTAGGTCCCTGAGTACCAATGATCTTGACCTTGACAAGGATTTCCTACCACAGCCCGAAGCTACACTGAGCACACAGCCCCTCCTTCAGCGCCATCCCATGTTCCTAACAACCAACTGGGCTCTGACTTCAAATAAAGGGTCTTCTCATTCTCCACCACTTATCACAGGATTGATGCCAAATTTTGGTTTTGAAAAGATGGCTGATGGTTGAACAGCCATCTCTCTTCTAAAGAGGCACAGTCCGTGCCCACCCGAAAGATGTTCTAACACGAGGGGGCTCAGGAGATGGCTCAGGCAGTAAGTAAAAGCATTTGCCACGCAGGCATGAGAACCCAAGTTCAGCTCCCCAGCACCTAGGGAAAAAAGTTGGGTTTGGTTATGTGTGTCTTAATCCCTGTGCTGTGGGGGAGAGAGACAGGAGGGTCCCCGAGGCGTATTGGCCCAATAGTCTAGCCCTAGGGAGAGACCCTGTGTCAGAAAACAGGGTGGAGAATGACTGAGGAAGATACCTCATTTCTGGCCTCCATATGCTCCTGCACACACATGAACATCAGGGCAGAAGGCTGCCTTTCTGACATGAGGGGCTGTGGAGACAGGTCAGCATAAACAAAATCATACAGCTACATATATGGCGAGCCTGCCTGTTTTCAAATTATAAGCAGTATATAGATGTGTATGCACTACAGTTATATATACACACGTACCCTTACGCTGACAGTCATGATTTCTCAGGGGGTGGCTTATAGCCAAGGGTCATATTTTACTGCATGTATTTCTGTATCACTTGACTTTTTTCATAATGAGACTATATTACCCTAGTTTATTTAGTGAATAAAATAAAATTCTAAGTCCTGCTGGTCTCGAATGGGGTCAGAGTGTTAGTTGTTAGGGAGAGGTGAAGAAAGAAGTGACATTTTCACAAAGAAAATATGGACAGGGCCCTGGGTTTGGGAACGCACAAGGATAGCATGACAAGCCACTGGCTGGAAGACAGTCGTGGTCCTCAGGAGCCTGGGGTCTGAGGGACCACAGGCTAGACAAGAGTCTGCCAGCTGAGTGACAATACTTCTGAAGCACAGAACAGAGTGGCTTTGTCAGCTCCAATGAGCAGAACTGGATTTCAGAACAAACCCCTTGATGGAAACCCTGACCTTCTCCGTGTCCCTCGCTATCTCCCCTGTAAACGAGGAAGGACCACAGTACCTGTTCCGCAGATCCAAGCATGCTAATATAATAAGCACCGGTGAAGTGCTAGCAACTGTCACCAGAACAGAGTCCGGTGGCAGGCATGCAGATGTATTCTTAGCTCCCAGCAAAGTAGGTTATGGTATAAAAATACCATTAAATAGTAACTAAACTAGCGTCACCTTAATGCGCATCTTGCCAGCAAAGCCAGCATGTGCGATTTCTTTTTAAATTACCCTATATTAGAGAATCAAGACCAGGGCTCATTCTGAAGAGCAAGCCATTAGGCAAAGGCCAGAGGTCCAATTATCCCATCCCCCTAGATGATGTGAAACCCACTCTGGCCAAATCTTGAGACTCAGCTCCCAGGCAGGAGTCCCAACCTCTGCTTTCATGTGAGCAAGTAGTCCAGGCCCAGGGTACCCAAGACAACACAGAAGAACAGTGTAGGTGGCACAGTGGGCACAAGCAGATGGGGGGCAGCCCTAGCAAAGGCCCTGAGGCGGAAAGGGTGTGGGGTCCCCCAAGGCGGGAGGGAGAAAGCCAACACAAGAGGAAACACAAGATTCCTCCTGTACCCAACCCAGAACAAGGTAGCATCCGAGGCTGAGCTGCCCTGGGTGTCTTAAGTTTATTAAGTATCCAGCAGGCCACCCAGAGGTACAGAGCAGGTCAAAAGAACCAGCAACAGCAGGCAGCACACATACACCCCAGCCTGCAAGGGATGCTAATTGGGGGCAGGAGATGGAGTCAAGGACACATTAAGGTCAGCTCTGGGCCTAGGGGGGTGGGGCCAAGAATGGTGGTGGTTCTCTGGGCTGAAAGTCAAGGGTGGTCTCCACAGCCCAGGTTTGGTGAGGTAGCGAGTCACCATAGATACTGTCATAAAAATAACATTATATAGGAACTAAGCTATAGGCCAAGATCCCAATGCCCTCTTTCCCAAAGTACGCGTGTCCACGAACCCCCAAATTATATCCAACCTTACGGAAGTGCTTTTCTCCAGGGAGACCACCTGTATTTTAATAAGACAACCATCCTCAGAAAGTGGAAAACCCACATGCATTAATCCAGATCTTCATGCACTTTCTACCGTCGGCATTTCCTATCAGCCAAAGCCAGGGCTGGCACATCAGGCTTGGAGCCAGCGGAAATGGGCACGGCAAGGCATGGTAAAGCCTCAGCAGGAACCCTACGACCAGGGACAAACACCGAGGTAACTCTTATCCCTTGCACCAGCAACCATGTGCACAGAGTTGGTCATGTGACAAGGGAGGAGGAACAGGAAGGAAGCAGCCTCGATTTCCGTGAGGAGGTGCCCATACCATGATCACCACGTGGCAGCCACAGCCGCGGCCTGTCAGAGCCACGGATGTCAGCAAGACAATCCTAATAGAAAATCAGCCCTGGATTTTCACATCAAGTTATGAGAAACCTGGGGATGATCTGTTGGCAGGGATATGAAGGCAGCGAAGAACGGGAGTTTGAGCCGAGAGAGAAGACCGGGCTATTTAATATTTATTTGTAATACATTACTTGCAATAATTTTAAAACAGAATTTTAAGAAAAAGCGATGAACAATTTTCAGTTCTGGGAAAAGAGACACCAATATTTATTGTTCCTAAGGTTTCTAAATTTTTAAAACACATCCAATAAGAAAATAATTTAAAGTACCCTAAGGCTGCTCCATGTGGACTGAGGGCTTCCCCCACTTTGCACAGTCCTTGCTCTGGGACCCTGGGTTCATGGTATCTGCACCCCAGCCTATGAACCACCAGGCAAGAACTAGCCGCAAAGAAAGACACACGCTGAGGTGTCACACGGGCAGGGCCCCAGAGAGCCAGTCCCCTCTGCCAGCCCACCTGCTGCCCAGGCCTGAGGAAGGAGAGATCTGGATCGGAGAAAAAGCCCAGAGCAGCCACCAGACAACCAAGAGCAGCTGTGGGCCTGGGACCAACCCTTTGGCCAAGCAGGGGACTCAGCATCTCCTGACTGGAAGCCAGGAGCTACAGCTTTAAATAAACTTGGATGTGTCTACCTGGGGCTGTGAAGCGGCACCAACTGTGCCCCAGGCAGGCACCGTCAACAACTAGCCAACATGGCTACTGGGGGGTGAGGGGGACTGGTGAGTTCCCACAGTTTATCCTGAGGGCAGCATCCCCTTCATTCCTCCCCTTGCCCATCCCTGGGGCCTGGCATCTAGCAGTCTCCACAGAGGTATGCCGGGCTGAGCTGACCACTCCTGACTTGCTGGCCTCTCCACACTAGGCTTGGGTCTCACCCTGGCACCCTGGCACCTGTGTGGCGTCCCCACACTTGGGTGAGTGTTCATTCTTTTGTACCTAGGAAGGAGCTGGCAGTCTCAGCTCTCACCTGTGTCTACTGCAAATGTCACCCTTCAGCCTCCACTTCCCAGCGGGGGTGGCAGCGACCACTTTATGCTGCTGCTCAGCACAGGACAGCTGGCACCAAGGTGGAGATGCAGACCAGCTAGGTGGCCTGTAGGTTATGGTCTCTTGACATGGACTGCTTGGAAGATACCAAGAGGCCCAGTGTGGGGATACAGGCTCCTGGGCACACAGAAGGCGGATACAAGTAGGTTCCCTAGGAAGGAGAGACTTTCCACTGCTCTGTTTTGGCAACTGCCACCTGTCCCAGAAGCACAAGACAGCTGTTGAGGAAATGGGCAAGACCCCTTTTAAAGCATCAAGAAGGTCTGAAGAGTTGGCACCTCCATAACCTCGAGGCTGCCTCACCCCCCACCTGAGGACTCCCAGCCATCACCTCTTCCTTGCAGAGTACAGCCCTCACTGGTTACTGGTAGCTTCTTCAATGACTCCAAGTATGAGAGGAATACAGCGCTGGAGAAGGGGTGCCGGGATGGCTGCTCAGGTCCACCCAGCCTCAGATCTTGCAGTCTGGCATAGGCTTCCTCCTGCCACTCTACTTGGCTCCTCACCGCCCCCCACCCCAGGCCTGACCCAAATCCTCTGGGCACGTGCAGGAAGAAGTGGGGAATGCACACACCCCCACACTCCTCCAGCTGGGCACTCCACAATTATCAATGATCAGCGTCCCTCGCCCACCACAAGCTTTCAGACGCTTTTTTAGTAAAGGAAAAAAAAAAGGATTTGCGGCTGGATGTGTAAGAGGAAATCTCGCCAGCGCCCCCACGGTGCAGGAGGGGTGGGGGAGGGGACAGGGGGTGGGAAGGAGGACCCAGCTCTGGAGTTATGCAGCTAGCACCTAAGGATGCCCCTGTAGTCACCCGAAATCCCAGAGAGAAGCTCCAGGCCTGATACGAGGCCCCTGGGGAACTTTGGTGTTTCGGGTACCCTAGGGGCAAAGGCAGAGCTGGATGCTTTAAACCATAACTTAACCCCCATATTGCTCGTGCTGCGGAGCAGGTCTTTGCACCAGGGCACCTGTTCCCCACGAGGCCCTACCCGAAATACGCCTTCAGAGTCCCTCCCCCAGCCCTCCCATCACAGGAGAAAAAAAAAAATAACATAAAATGAAACGGTCCAGAAGCCAACCTCTGTCTGCCTCGATGACCCTGAAATCAGAGGCCCAACTGGTTCCGGGCTTCACTCTCTCTCACCCCCACCCCCCACCCCATGACCTGATCCTGGCTCCCTGACCTCGTCCACCCCCTCCAAATTCTTGTTTCCAGAATAATCTGGGGGGGGGGAAATCCTCCAGAACCCAGATTCCCCAAGGGACCCAAGGCAGAAGCTGCTCCCACGCTGCTCCCCCAGAGCAGATGGGGCCACGCGAGGAGCAGGCGCGGAGCGGGTCCGCCACCGCTGCCGCCAGCCGCTCGGGTGGGGGTGAGGACAGGACCGTGGACGACCCCCTGGGGCCATGGTTGACCCCTCGGGCTCTACAGGCCTGGCAGCCGCCCCCGCGTATCGCTTGTCTCTGACCTCCCCGCCACCAAATGCGTCACGTCTGCCCGGCGCTCAGGGGACACCTGCTGCCGCCCCCGCCACGCCGAGTCCAGATCCCCGAGTCTCGGTTCCAGCCAAGCTATGGCACGGGGCAGGGCCGAACGTGCTGCGGTGGGGCAGCAGGAATCCAGAACCCGAGGCTCGGGGGTCAGGGCGGCACGGGGCAGTGAGCTTGGGCCCGCAGCCCTAAGGAGCCGGGGGCGCGCGGGGCCGCAGTGCGCGCGGAACCGGCGGCGATGGGGTCCCTGCTCCCCGGGGTCTGCAGACAGCCCGAGCGCGCCGAGGCTCTTACTTGCCAATATCCTCGTATAGCTGGTACTCGTCGGTGAAACGGGTGCAGGTCACCGTGGTGGCCATGGCGGCGGCGATCGGACTCGGCGTGCGCTCGGCTGCGCTCGGGCGGCGGCGACTCCGGCTCCCGCTCGCGGGCACGGCGGCGACACGGGCGCGGGCGCGGGAGACACCTCGGCTCGCGGCGCCGGGCGGGGGCCGGGCTGGGCTGCGCCGGGCGGCGAGCGCACGCGAGATCTGCTCGCTCTGTCCCCGCCAGGAGCGCGCCGCACACCTACGCGCGCAGAGGCGCGGGCGCCGCTGTCGCCGCCGCGCCCGCCCCGCCCGCGGCCCCTTGCACGCGCCTCACCCGCACCCTACACACGCCTGCACCCGCACACACACCGTACCCGCGCCTTGTACCTGCACTAGCGCCCGCGCCTGCACGAGCACTGCGCCCGCACCCTGCACCCGCACCGCGGCTCCACTCGCACACACGTCGCGCCCGCGCCGGCACCCGCACTGCGCCCGCACCATGCAATCCCACCCGTGCCCGCGCCCTGTCCCAGCACATGGGCTGCACCACGCGGTGCCCACGCACTGCGTCTGCCCCTCTAGGCCCGCGCCCTGCACGGACAAGCCACTGAGCTGGCTTTTCCACTACTGCAGTTCAACTGTGAACCCAGACTCTTCTTCCCCTAACGGCCCACCTCCCCTAAATAGAAAGAGAGTACTGCACCCCATTTGGGAGGGGTCATCTGTTGCCCTCCGCTGGGGTCCTCTATTCCCCGTACCCTCATAAGATGCTGCCAGACTCTTTATGCCTGGACTGGCAGAGCTGCCCATGAATCTTCTGGAGAAATGGGAGGAGGGGGAAAGGATGAGGTTTGCTGGCAGTGGTCCCAAGCCTCTTCCCTGCTTCTCCTGAGATTGGTGATTAAGGTGCCTTCTGTCCTGGGTGAACAAGTCCAGATGGGGCTTTGAGCCAGCAAAACAGGGGCTGCTCTGCTCTTGTCAGGGATTCCTGTTCCCAGATAGCTTGGTCCAACCCTTTGCCTCTGCTCTGGCCAGGAAGAGAAGCCTCCATTCTTTCTCCTTCTCTGTCCAGTCTCTCTTGAAAGTGGCCTTGAAGGAAGGGGGACACAGGCAGATTCCCACAAAAGCATCCCTTTGGCCAGCATCGCCAACTAGACTCCTTGTGTCTGGGGCCAGGTCCCCCCGCCGGAGGGGGCAGTTGGGAGGGGACACTCCAGTCAGCTTGGATGGCCTTGGCAGGTGCCTTGATTCTTTCCCCTTACTGATTCCCCAAGAGCAGATTTGGTGGACATCCTAGCAAGTGTCTTCTTAGATGAAGGAGCAAATGAGGGTTCTTTGCTGGGCAGCGAGGGGTCTTCCTAAAACGCAGATTTGACAGAGTGCTGCCAGGTGACAACAGGCTTCCTGGAAAGTCCCTACCATGGGTGACTCAGCCTCCACCAGAAGACAGCTAGAGAACAAGAGACATTCATGGACAAGTATGTCCCATTCAGAAGTGTCTAGCCGAGAAAACAGGAATCCTTGCCTTGACATCAGCAGGACCCAAGCAGGAAAAGAAACCCCATTGTGCCAAAAGGTATGAGCTTAGACACGGAGGACCCCAGGCCATGCAACAGGCATGGGGAAGGGTGGGGGAGGGTGAAGGTCAGGCTGAAGCTTGCTCTTGGGAGTGAAGTAACCTCTGTAGCACCTGCCGAGGAGCAGCTGCTTCTGCTCTTTCTGAGCTCTGGACGGAGACAGAGGCAGGCTGCACAGTGGAGTACAATTAGCAAAACAAACAAAACAAAATTGCACCCCTTCTTGAGTCACGCCATCTTCAGGCTACCAAGTCACACACCCTCCCCTCAGTGGTCTGTAAGATGATAAGGTGGTGTCTGAATCTTAATGGTAGCTGCCTTTGACTGTACTTGCCTGAATGTTACCCATATTTTAGTGTTCAATTCTCAATCTATTACCACTTTATCCTAGACGGGACAACACAAAGACAGTAGATGTAACTTGCCAGACAGTCAAGCAAGATGTCCTGGGGATCTCGGAGCTGGGGAGAAGGCTCAGGTGGTAAAGCGCTTGCTGAACAAGCATGGGGACCCAGGTTCGATCCCCAGAACCTATAATGTTTAGTTTTGTTTTCTGAGAAAAGGTTTCTCTGTGTAGCCAAAACTGTTCTGGAACTTGTTCTGTAGACCAGGCTAGCCTCAGACTCGGAGATCCACCTGCCTCTGCCTCCCGAGCGCTGGGATTAAAGGCGTGCACCACTACTATCCAGCTGTGTATATGTTTGTGTTAAAATAAAAGGCAAGGGAGGCCTGTAATGCCACTGGAGATGGAGATGGAAGATCCTGGGGCTTACTGACCAGATTAACTAAATTGGCAAGCCGCAGGTTCAGTAAAAAACTCAGTTAAAAAAAAAAGTTGTAAAGTGACCAAAGAAAACAGACATTGGCCTACACATGCTTACATGGAACACATACATATACACACATTTATAAAACAAAAATAAATTCATTAAAAAATGAGGAGTGGCTGAGATTTTTCCATAAAGCCTCCCTTGCATTTTATTTTCACACAAACATATTGAGGCTAGCCTGGTCTACGGAGCAAGTTCCAGGACAGTCTGGGCTACACTGAGAAATCCTGTCTCAAAAAAAAAAAGCATGCACACACACATATACACAGACATGCAGACATGCACATACAAAAACATGCACATACAAGCACACATACATGCACCATACATATACACAAAACTACACAAATGTACACACCAGACAAGGACACAGCAATACTCTGGGTGCTCTTTTGTTGGGTCACCTTCAAAAGAGGATAGGAGGTGTTGTACAAAAAGTTGCAGTCCCTGAAGAGTGCGATCTGAAGCCTGCTTTGTCCTCAGCCTCTCCCCTACTCTATTCCTGTGAGCCCCTGGACGGTCCCCTCTTCCAGACTGAAGCATTAGAGGCAACACTTGGAGCCACCCAATGGGTCAGGAAGGGCAGATAATGCAGCATTAGACAAGGGGGAAGAGGTGGCTGCCAGAGGCAAGCAGGCTCTCCTTGCCCTGATAGCATAGCCCACATTCTACCTTCAGGCCCAGAGGACTCCTCTCTGGCAAAGTGAAAAGGCTGGGAACGAGACAGGCTTCCAGCTGTGACTTTTTCTGCTCTTGGACCCCAGCAGCCTTCTCATCTGGCTTCAGCTCTGGATCAGAGGGGCAGACTCCTCCCTCATCCAACCTCTTCCTCCACCTCCCGCCTCCACCCCCTTCCCCTACCCCCATGTCATCTCCACCTCCCACAGTGTCCCTTTGGGCTCACTTTTGTAAGCTAGGAGGGTTCTCCCTCCCAGGTGGCAGCTGGGGTGGTTGTGGGGAATATCAGTTCTGGAAGGTTATTGTTAGGACAGTTGCCATGGCAACAAGCATCACATCTGCAGAGCCACAAGTGATGCACATGGGGCTCATTCTCCCAAAGAAAACCGCCACTTTCTGATGCCTTTACCGCCAAGGTCTGCTGCCGTGTAGGGGTATGTCACCACTCACACCGTTCACAAGCATGGCAGCCTGCCAGTAAATCAGGCTGTGTTTTCTGAGCAGCAAGACGAGAGCCCATCTATTCCCAGCCACCTGGCCCTGAAGGCAAGCATATGAGGTGGTGGCAGCAATGGTAGGGGTGGTGATGATGATGGTGAGATTAGCAGTAATTGTGGTAGTAATGGATGACAACAACAGACTGACCAGCTTAGGATACAAAGCTAGTCCAGGATTGGCATCCAGATCTGTCTTTATAACTAGGACGTTTAACTATGATGCTGTGCTCAAGAGTGACCCTTGTCACTCTTGGTGCAGTTGCTGTGTGCCAGTGTGTGCATGGACCTGCCCAGGCATGGAGTCACACCAGAGAATGACAAGGTAGTTGTGCCTGCAGGGCTTATACGTCTAAGCTGGAAGAGCACGAAATAGCTTTCCACGCTCGATACACGATAATGCCCGCCCCCATGACTGTTTGACATTTCATGATTTCAGTGGCCCCCAACCAGCTACAGTCCCCCCCAAAAAAAATCCTAAATGGTGGATTGCAGAAAGAAACAATACTTCCATTTTTCAGTCCTGGGTAGAGAGTGGCTACACTAGGTCCTGTCTTGGCTGTGCATCATCCTTTGGCACTGCATCTCCACGCTATATTGTATGTATGCATGGGACAAAGAGCACATAGGGTCAACACTATCCGTGGCCACTGGAGGCCTTGGAACACCATGTGTGCATGCGCACACGTGCTCTTTATGATTAGGCTGGAGAAGCTAGTCTATACCGATTTAAAGTAATCTGCCAGAAGGTGACCGGTAAGAGGGTGGCCAGTAATGCCTTCAAAGTGGGTGTTTATGGAAGGCGGTGACACGTAGCTTGAGGTCTGGATGGCATGGAGAGGATGGCCTTCAGAGAATAAGAGAAAAAGATGCTGGCAGAAGAGGCAGCTATGCCAAGGTCCTGTAGGTGGAGTGGGCTCATGTGTTTAAGGAAAAGAATAGGGAGAATGAGCCAGAAAAAGCCCCACTGTGTTTTGTTGGTGGTTCCTCTGTAGTAGAATCTGTCTGGCATCTGAGTTCTCCAAGAGACGTGAGTCTGCCATTACAGCCAACAGTGGCATGATACATGGCACTCTCTAGTCAGCTCTGAGCAATGTCCAGAGGCCTGGCTCTAAGGTTCAGCCTGAGGACACCAGACGGTAACTGCAGACTTGCTCTCCGCTAACCAGGCACCAAGCTTAAGGTGGACACTGCCATGTCCAGAAGAAACCAGACCATAGCCCTGATTGGGGGAGGGAGGTGAGAGCAATCCCAGTCAATCCACTCCCAGACTGCAGCTTGGCATCACCTCTCCTGTCTGCTGTACGGACTTCACTTCTCCAGTGGTTGTA
>JAQHUG010000046.1:9924402-9947354 GCA_028555095.1 Dicrostonyx torquatus | reverse complement strand
CTGGACGGGCTTCCCCTCTCCTGTCCGCTGTACGGGCTTCCCCTCTCCTGTCCGCTGTACAGGCTTCACCTCTCTAGTGGCTGTACAGGCTTCACCTCTCTATTGGCTGTACAGGCTTCACCTCTCTAGTGGCTGTACGGGCTTCCCCTCTCCTGTCCGCTGTACGGGCTTCCCCTCTCCTGTCTGCTTACGGGCTTCCCCTCTCCTGTACGCTGGACGGGCTTCTGACTGTTTGAGATTCCCGGGAGCACTCCTATTACTCCCTGGCCCCTTGGTGAGGTGGACTCCTTCAGTGTGACCTCACCATGCCTATTCTGGTTACCTTTGCTCTCTTGGAACGGCCTCAGGCCTGGACATAGACCACATGAAACTCTTCCCAGCTCAGCACATCCCAAGCAGTTATACTAGCAAGAATGACCAGACTGACAGGACAGGTCCAGATGGCCAGGTGGAGCCAGGGACAGTGGACACTAGGGGCTTGACATCATGGGAACTCCCTACCCAGGGAGGGGAGGCAGCAGACTCTCACTGATGCCACCTCCCATGCTATCTTAAGCAGCCTCATGGCATGGACAAGCCAACTAAACATGAGAGGCCTAGAGCTGGGCAGGGCTGGGACCGGAATCCGGCCACAGACAGGCCTGCTACCCCAGCTAGGCTGATCACAGCCAGACAGAAGGAGCCACCATGGTAGTCAAGAAACCACAAAGTTTCAGGCTCCCTGCACCGTCAGCTCTGGTGGCTGAGAGTAAGCATGTTCGTGTGCTCTTACACCAAGAGCCAGCTATCCGCTCCCTGCCCCAAGCAGGGTTGATAGAGAGGACAGGGGAGCACATAGAAGAGCACTAGGGGGTGTGGGCAACTCTTTCCCGATGCCTCTTAGTACCAGGAGCTAAATGTCTGATGGCGGTCAGCGCTTCTGGGACAGGCACTCTGAGGAACTGTTTGCCTGCTTTATAAAACTAAACAGATGTCTTCCCTATGACCTGCCAGTTCCCCTCTTAGGCATTGACCTGGAGGAAATAAAACCATGTCCGAGAAGACAGAAAGAATGAAATGTGCGTAAGAACTGTCATGGTCATGCTGTTCATAGAGCTGAAACAGAATGAGTGCAGGGGCGCAGACTAACGTGAGTACAAAGGTTCTCGCTGGCATGCTCACAACACAGACAAATCTCTCGGACCAGATGCAAAACTAAACAACCCCTTTGGATGTCAGTGTGGAGATTTCTTAGAAAATTAGGAAACAACCTTCCTCAAGACCCAATAATACCACTTTTAGGTATATATCCAAAGGATGCTCACTCGTGCCACAAAGACATGTGCTCAACTATGTTCATAGCAGCTTTGTTTGTCATAGCCAGAACCTGGAAACAACCTAAATGTCCCTCGACCGAAGAATGAATAAAGAAATTGTGGTACATTTACACAATGGAATACTACACAGCAGAAAAAATAACGACAGTTTGAATTTTGCAGGAAAATGGATGGAAGTAGAAAACATTATTTTGAGTGAGGTAACCCAGACACAGAAAGACAGTTGTCACATGTACTCACTCATAGGTGGTTTTTAAACATAAAACAAAGGAAGCCAGCCTACAAACCATAATCACAGAGAACTTAGACAACAATGAGGACACTAAGAGAGACTTACATAGACCTAATATACATGGGAAAGTATAAAAAGACAAGATCTCCTGAGTAAATTGGGAGCATAGGGACATTGGGGAAGGGTTGAAGGGAGGGGAGAGGCAGGGAAGGGAGCAGAAAAAAATGTAGAGCTCAATAAATAGATTAAAAAAATAATAAAAATAAAAGGAAATCCTTAAAAAAACAAACAAAAAAAAAGACTTGCTGTAGTCAAGTTAGAGAAAGGCTCGGTGGGTTAGAGTAGCCGGGTTCAATTCCCAGGAGCCACATGGCAGCTCGCAGCTGCCTCTAACTCAAGTTCCAGGGGATCTGACACCCTCACACCAACCACACATAAAATTAAATATTTTTTTAAAGAAAAAAAAAAGAAGTCAGACACAAATGCACAGGGCAGGATTCCATCCCTACAGAGTTCTATGGGTGTAGTAGATTCAGGACAGCGGCCATCTCTCCATAAGGTACCAGGATTCACTAGAGGGGCCCAAAGGAATTGTTCTTTTTCTTTTCCATGGTTACACAAGTGAATACATTTGCCTAAAATGTTGGAACCTTAAAATTGGTGCATTTTATGTAAAGGCAATGTACATGAACTCCATGTGATTCTGTGTGTATTTCATACCTCAACCTAAAAACTACACAAAGTGTATGTCCATGTTGCTATTCCATACGGTGAATATACTCTTTCTCATTCACATGGAACAATCTTAGCCACAAAGCAAGGGTCAGGAGACAGAGGAAATCTCAAAAAATTCTACAGAAGCAAGAGCCACTGGCAACAATGTAAAAATTAAGAAACAACCAAAGGAGACCAAGTTGACTGAACAGGAGCATTAGTGACAAGGGGCGATGCAAAAGAAACTTAGAAACACACAGGGGTAAGAGCACTTGCTAGTGTGAGGCCTGGCCATGGCCAAGGCCATGCTCAGAGATGCCCTGTGCTAGAACGCACTTACCAGAAAACCAGTAAGACCAGACACAGTCTACAGTTTCCAGCTCAAGAAGCTGGAAAGAGGCAAGATGGCCCCGAGAAAAGTGAGGCTGCTCTTGATGATCAGAGATTAGCAAACACAAGGGAACAGGGCAGCCAACCAGTCACACCAAAGGAGATATTCTTACCTATTTATTTCATTCTATTTTTTACTGTGGTGAAGAATGAATTCGAAGCCTTGCTTACTAAGCAAGTACTCTACCACTGAGCTCAATCAACCCAAATCTTCCAAATTTTAAAACAGTAAATAAGAAGAATCTTTGGTAAGTCTGGTCCAAAAACAAAATACAAAGCCAGGAAAGTAGGTACAGAAGGAAAAGAAAAGGCAAGAAAGAAAGGAGAAAGAAAAGGGAGGGAGGGAGGGAGGGAGGAAACAGCTGGCCCTCTGTAACTTCAACAAAACTCCAAGCAAAAATATTTTAGGGAAAAATGCATCTGTATTAGACATTCAGACATCTTTCCTTGTTATTATTGCCCATGCAATGGAGAGTAATATCTATTGACAGAACATTATGCTGTATTGGGCATCAGAACCCGTGTAGAGATGATCTAAAGTATGGGAGGGGCCAGGGAGATGGCTCAGCAAGTAAAGGTGCTTGCCATGCAGGCCTGACTACCTGAGCTCAATCCTGGAACTCACACTGAAAAAAACAAGGCAATGTAATGGCCCACACCTGCAATCCCAGCGCTCCTCTCCTCAGTGAGCTGGGAGGAGCCAGGGCAAAGCACGAGCCGGCTGGCCTAGAGTTAGACAGTCAGAGACCCTGCCTCAGAACAAGTGAAAGGGGAGAACCGGCTTCCCGAGCTGACCTCCGAGCGCCACACACAAGCACACTGTGGCATGTGTATACCCCCTCTCTCTGTCTCTGTCTCTCTCTCTCTCTCTCATACACACACACACACAAAGAGAGAGAGAGAGAGAGAGAGAGAAATGAGTACATAAAAATAAAGTTTGTGAAAGGATATATGTAGGATTTGTGCAAATTCTATGCCACTTTCTAGAAGGAAATTTAGCTTTTAAGGATTCGATGTCTACAAGGGGCCCAGGTGCCCTTGCCCCTCTGATATTCAACCAAACTACTCATATTGACTCCAAAAGAAAAGAAGATGGACAGAATAAATGTTGAACTTTGCACAATAATAATGTGTTCATGCATTATATTTGCATATTAAAAAATAAAAACTGTGAGTATGAAAAGGTGGAGAGGAAAAAACCAAAACCTTAGGTGAGGAGGGGGCAGAGCGATGGCTCTGGAGTTAAGAGTGCTTGGTGCAGTAACCGGAGGGTAGAGTTCAGACCCCAGCACACAGTGTGCTAGACACACCCTCTCTTTCCCTCTCCCTCCCTCTCCACTTCTCTCCACACACACATACACACAAATATAGATCTTTCAACATATTTTTAAAAGTTGATGCTCTTTGCCACCTGGGTCCTGGTGTCCCTCATTCCCAAACATACAAAAGGATCTTTAAGTCCCACGGTGTAGAAAGTTGAGGAAGACGGTGACAGAGGACGTTTGTAGCTTTCATTTTGCTTGTTTTCTGCCTGTGACCTGCAGGGACGTTGAGCATCGAGGTTTCCAGGTCTGTCGAGGGTTTGTATGGCAGTGAGCCTGGGTTCCGGATGCCTGTAGGCTCTGCAGCTCTGGGTTTCAGGGTAAGCAGGGAATTTGTAATGAAGATATGTACAGCAATGCTATTTATAACCAAGAAAACTGGAAACAGCCCAAATTGCCCCCCACAAGGGACAGGCCTGGCAGAGAGAGTCCCGCAATAGGAGGCAACTGTTGGCCACGTGATAAGCAGGGAGGGCGAGGGCTCGTGAATGCGAGAGCCTGTCTTGTGGAGGGAGACAAGTGTAATGCCATTTGTACACAGCCACCGTAATTAGGGAGGGCTGCTGGCAGAGACACATGCTCAGTGTTGGGTGATGGCCGGCACACAACAACAGAGCTGCCTTTCTTGAGAGCTTCTCATCCCAGTCTGCAGCTAAGCAATGAGGAGTCCCTGAGTAGCTAAGGAAATTGTCTGAAGGCCAGCAGCAGTGAGGAAGGCGGTGGGAGGCTGTGGGGATTGAGTCCCTGCCTCCCCCTCCAGGATAGACCAGAATGAGGCCCTGTGCAAACTGCGGGTGGGAACAAGTCTAGTCTCTCCTGCATAGGGATATACCTGAGGTCCTGAGGGCTTTTCCCAGACAGAACTCCTGGGGGCTCCGCCATCTCCTCCCCAAGATCTTGGTGTCCTCTGGAGTGGGAAGTGGGAGGCACTGCGTTTTTGTTTTTGTTTTTGTTTTTCTGTAGAACTGGGAACTGTGCCAGGACCTCATGTGTCCCCTTATCCTATCACCGAGTCACAGTCCCAGACTTCTCCCCCAGCCTTTTAAAAATTTCTTTGAGATAGGATTTCACTAAGGTTTTCAAGCTGACCAGAACTGAATGAATTTCCCATCTTCCTGCCTTGGGCTCCCAGATGAGGATGGCTGGGCCAGCAGTGCCAGGCTTGGATGGGGATGTTTTAAACTCACTTCTACCTTTGAAAGCCTCAGGTTCCTCCCTCCCTTGTGTCCTTCAGAGAGTCTTCTGGTTGACTGAGGCAAGCATTTTTGGAAGAGCCTCTGGGTCTCCTGCCCTGACCCTATAACTCAGTCCTGGCAGGGTCAGGGGGATAGAGAAGGGGACAATGGATAGGCCCTGTGGATCCCAGAGTAGAGTGCTCCTGCCTGACCCCCAGTCTAAGAGTATAGTGGTCTCTCAGACTGCATCCTGCATGTAGCCTTCCCTGCATCTTAGGAGTTTGGTACAAGGGACAGAGCTTGAACACCCAAGTCCTGCCCCACTTCCACTGGACCCCAGCCCAGTGGGCACCAAGACTCAAGGGCTCAAGGGAGCCAAAGACAAAGGCCACGCACTATGCTGGAATGCAGCTACACATGGCATCCGGGATCTATCTGCAGCGAGCTGGACTGAGGTCTGTCCTTTCCGTGCTCCTCTTCGAGTGCCCCTCTGTTTCTGGCCTAGTTACACTGGTCACACACATGGACTGCAAGACTTCTGCTGGAGCCTCAGCCTCCAGTCAGCGGGCCCAGACCTCACAGTGGCCAGTGTGGGACAGACAACCAAACCAGACAGACCCTGACACAGCCACAGCGAGGTAAGCCATCAGGTCCCCAGAAATTCTTATTGCCTGGGGTATAGTGGTAGCAGCTGCACCCCCCATTTAGTTCCTATCCCAGTGGCCCTTGCTTTTCTGCCTGGATCATCAGTGTATTGTTGGTTATGTTCTGTTGTGTGAAAAAAACAAAACCATCAACCGAAAGAATCTTGGGGAGGAAAGAGTTTATCTGGTTTATACTTCCACATCGCTGTACATCACTGAGGGAACTCAGAGCAGCAACTGAAGCAGAGACCATGGTGAAGCACTGTCTGTTCTTTTAAAGAACACAGGACCACATGGCCAGGAATGCCACTGCCCACAGTGAGCTGGACCCTTCCATATCAACCACCAATGACGATAATGCCGTACAGACTTACCCGTAGAACATTCTGACGGAGGCAATTCTTCGGTTGAGTTTCCTCTTCCCAGGTGACCCAGGTTTGTGGCAGCACAATCAGCCTCTGCAGGGATTGGGTGGATCCCAGTGCCCCCAGGGATCTGCTCAGTATCCCTTATTTTCTTCCTTCTTAGTCATGCCTCTGTACCCCAAGGTGAATTGCTGGGGCCAGGCCTAACCAATGCCCTACCATAGTTTAGAAACTATGTTTATAATGACCTCGCCTTTGGGGTCACTAACCATATTCATAATGGTTATGAATGTCATTTATTGGCAGGGGACAAGAAGTGCTCGTGTTGGGAGGTATTCTGGAGTCAGGATGTGGTAAGGAGTAGAGGGATGGACCACTCCTGCTTTCCTGGCATGCAGGCGGGAAGAATGAGAGTAAAATAATCTTGGGATAGATAATAAATTCTGCGGGGGGGGCAGTGAGTGAAGAGGCTAAGGGACTCTCAGAAACCCATTCTTCCAGGGTCAGGTGGAAATACAGCTTTCCAGAGTACCACAGGATCACAGCAACAGGAGCAGAAATGTCCCCAGAGGAGAGCATGGGCCATATGGGTCTCTGACGATGGAGCATTGAGGAGGAGGCCTGAGGAAGACGTGAGTAAAGACACAAAGAGAAACAAACAGAGCCTAAGAAAGCCAGAGGGAAGGGCATGTCGGGAAAGTCTGTCAAGAAGTTGCTAGGTAGTCATGCCAGTAGGGCAGTAGGCCCCAGCTAGGTGGGACTCTGGTCAAGGAGGGGACAGTGCCAGCGAGTAAGGCATCACCATCTCTATCAGGAATGGCTTATAATTTTTTATATATTATGGACTGGCTTATTTAAGTGTGACCTCACTCCTCATAAATAGCATAAACCTGGGCAAAATCCAGGAAGCAATTGCTTTCAGGCAGCAGACATCAGCACTGAAGAGATGTGACCCTGACAGACTCACCCCCACTGCCACTCCATTCTCAAGGACAGTTTGAGCTGTCATCGTGAGAATCACGGTAAAATCCCACACCACTGAACCTCAGCTTGACTGTGCTGTAAACCACCCTTTGTTTAGTGTACGCACATTGTAGACATTCCCCATAATCCCATTCCCGGTTTCTTACATGCTTTGGAGCACACAGGAAAACACGCAGTATATGTGACTCGCTACTATGTATGGTCTTAGCATCTGCTGGGGTCTTGCAGTATGTCTCCTGGGGATGGGGTGGGGTCTTCTGGACACCACGGAATTGTAGTGGTGACTGCATTTCCCACGCCAGTCCAAATCTCAGGGGGAACGCTTTAAATATTTCATCATTAAAGTAGGGGGGTTTTTTTATAGCTACTCTTTAACAGAACAAGAAAAGTTCCCTTCTATTCCTGGGACATGATCTGAATAATTTTAATCCTTTAAAATGTGTTGGAACTTATGGCTCAGCCATATGATCAATTCTCGTAATGCTCCATATGCCCTGGAAACTAATGTGTATTCTGTCATTACTGGGCATGATGTTCTGAACGTGCCAAGCACACCAAGTTGCTAACCACGTTACTCAGACTCTGCTAAGTGTTGTTGTTTGCCTGTTCTCCCATTTAGTCTGGGAGGTGAGTTAAAATTGCCTGCTGGCTGCCAAAGTTTCTGTTCCTCATTTGAAGGTTGTCAGCTTTCTGCTATGAAGTTACTAAGTTCATGTGAAATTTTAGAATGCATTTCTGGTGAGCACACCCTTTCGTCACTATGGTGTGTATCTTTAGGACAGTTCTGTTAGGGTCCATAGTGTGCAAGAGAGGCTTAGTTGACTCCTGGGAAGCAACTGCTGAGTCCATGGCATCCTGACCCCCACAATGTGGCACGTGACTGAGGCTTTTGGTCACGCTATAGATTCTAAATGTCCCCCCACCCCAAAACGCATTGAAATCCTAGCCTAGTGCCCTGGAATGCGACACGGAGGAGGTGATTAAGGTAAAGATGAGGTCAGTATGAGGGACACTAATTCGGCAGGCATATGTAGAAGAAAGGGAAATTTGGACAGAGGCATGCAGAGGGAGACCCTATGGGGAAGGCATGGGAAGGCACTTCTCCCACGCCAAGGAGAGGCCCCAGAAAAACTAGCCTTTCGCACATGTCTATCCGAGACTTCCAGACACCAGGACCAAGAGAAAGCCCTCCTCTGTTTTTAACATGCTTGGTCTTTACGGAAAACCTGGCACACAAATGTGATCAGACTATGTGATCTACAGGGATGGCCTCTGTGCCAAGAGGCCATTATCCGACCCCTTTGCAGCTTATGGGATATATTTTCCATCATTTTACCTTCAACCTCTGCATCTTTATTAAGACTTCTAACTTTTTTATTTTTTATTGCTTTATAAATAATACCATTCAAAATTTCCACTTCCTCCCCTCTTCCCATTTCCCTCCTGCTCCCCCACTCATCCTCCCCCCTCTCCCTCCAGTCCTAAGGGATGGCAGGGTACCCTGTCCTGTGGGAAGGACTTCTAACTTTTAACAATGTAGTTTTTTGCTTTTCCTTTAAACTACTGTGATCTTTTACATGGGTAATTTAGTCTGTTTATATTTATTGTACTTCCTGGCATGCTTTATTTTCTACCCACTATGTAATTTTTTTCTATTTATATTAGCTATATTTTATATTATTTTTTCTCTTTGTTGATTATATTCAATTAAATATTTTTTGCTTTTTCTTCTCCTCCACATTAGCCTTTGGTTACATGTTATTTTATTATTTACTGTTTCCATGCTTGTTCTGTTTGTGTAGTGGCTGCTCTCAGAAACAAAAGGCCTGGAAAAGCTCCATGTACACTTTTCTAACTTCTCCCCAAGAAACTTATCTTCATTTTTGAAAAATATTCCCACTATAGAATCCTAAGAATGTCTAGGTTGGCAGTTATTTTCCCAACATTCTGAAAATGTTATTACCCTCTGAGACGTGATGAAAAGCCTTCCATCCATCTGAGGCTGCTCAGGCTCGTTTAAAGGCTGTGTATCCTGTTGGCTTCATCGGCTCCCTCAGGTTGTGGACTGTGGTATTCTGTTGCCTCTAAAATGAACATAATCTAACATTGCTTCTTGGCTATCATTTTTTTTTACCTTTCTGAGATGACTGTCTCTTTTACAGATCTCCAGCATGTCCCATACCTGTCTTATCTAAAACTTTGTACCCAGTCTTGATGTCGTCTACGCTCCTACTCTCTGCTTCTCTAAGTCCTGCTAGTTCATTTCCATCAGTCCTCTCTCCTGGTTCACCGGCACCTAAAACCATCTATTCTAAGTATGAACTGTATCTTCACACACTCTATATGTGTGTGTGCGTGTATGTATGTACATACACCATTGTGTATATATGTGTGTATCATGTGCTATATATATGTGTGTATACACACGCGTGCATATATTACTGACAGAGGTTGCTCTTGTCTTTTAGGGGCAGCTATAGAGTGAGAAAACCACTGTAATAAAAAAAAAAAGACCCAAGGGCTGTGGCCCTTGTGAGATTCATTGTGCAATGTCATTGGTCAGACCTGCTCCTAAGGTGTTGCTCTTCACAGAACCAACGAGGATCCTGAACTCCATTTTTCTCTCATCAGAACCAGGGGATCACTGAAAATTCCACTCTGCTTTTCACCAACTTTCTTTTTTTAATTTTTTAAATTTTTTTGTAATTTTTTCCCTTTATTGATATTTATTGAGCTCTACATTTTTCTCTGCTCCCCTTCCTGCCTCTTCTCTCCCCCCTTCAACCCTCCCCCAATGTCCCTATGCTCCCAATTCACTCAGGAGATCTTGTCTTTTTATACTTTCCCATGTATATTAGGTCTATGTAAGTCTCTCTCTGTGTCCTCATTGTTGTCTGTGATTATGGTTTGTAGGCTGGCTTCCTTTGTTTTATGTTTAAAAACCACTTATGAGTAAGTACATGTGACAATTGTCTTTCTGTGTCTGGGTTACCTCACTCAAAATAATGTTTTCTAGTTGCATCCATTTTCCTGCAAAATTCACACTGTCATTATTTTTTTCTGTGTAGTACTCCATTGTGCAAATGTACCACAATTTCTTTATCCATTCTTGTGGAGGGACATTTAGGTTGTTTCCAGGTTCTGGCTATGACAAACAAAGCTGCTATGAACATAGTTGAGCACATGTCCTTGTGGCACGATTAAGCATCCTTTGGATATATACCTAAAAGTGGTATTATTGGGTCTTGAGGAAGGTTGTTTCCTAATTTTCTAAAAAATCTCCACACTGACAGCCAAAGGGGTTGTACCAGCTTGCATTCCCACCAGCAATGCAGAAGTGTTCCCTTTTCCCCACACCCTCTCCAGCATAAGTTGTCATCAGTGTTTTTGATCTTGGCCATTCTTACAGGTGTAAGATGGAATCTCAGAGTTGTTTTGATTTGCATTTCTCTGATGGCTAAGGATGTTGAGCATTTCCTTAAGTGTCTCTCAGCCATTTTAGATTCCTCTGTTGAGAGTTCTCTGTTTAGGTCTTTACTCCAATTTTTTATTGGCTTATGTGATCTTTTGGTGTCCAATTTCTTGAGTTCTTTGTATATTTTGGAGATCAGCCCTCTGTCTGATGTGGGGTTAGTGAAGATCTTTTCCCATTCTGTAGGCTGTTGTTGTGTCTTGTTGACCGTGTCCTTTGCTTTACAGAAGTTTTTCAGTTTCAGGAGGTCCCATTTATTAATTGTTTCACAGTGTCTGTGCTGCTGGGTTTCTAATTAGGAAGTGGTTCCCTGTGCCAATGCGTTCAAGTGTATTTCCCACTTTCTCTTCTATAAGGTTCAGTGTGGCTGGCTTTATGTTGAGGTTCACCAACTTTCTTATTAGTTTTAGACTCTCACCATGTGGATTTTATACACAGGCAAACCCCTTGGGTACTGGCTGGCTTGTCAACCTTAGAGTTAAACTTTTCTCCTGCTTTGTAAAAATCCCTGGAAGTTCTGCAGCTTCTTAACCTAGCAGTACTGGCCCCATGCTTGAATTCCTAGAATGTCTCTTTTCCTTTTTGGCTTTATTACAATTCTCTTTTTTGATAGTATAATAACACTATTTCCTCCTTCTTATTCCTTCTCCAAGCCCTCCCATGTGCTCTCTCCAATTCATAGTTTTTTTGTGTGTCTCTGTGTGTGTTCCTAAATATGCAAAGTAAAAACTGCTCAGCCCATATAATCTTACTTGTATATGATAACCAGTGGGTGTGGTCTTCCCGGAGGATGACTGTTTCTCTGCTCTCTGCATTCCTTAGTTGTCTGTAGCCTTTGTGTAGGATTACATCCTCCTGAACTTTATTATGGTTCACACTCGTTTCTGTCTCATAAAGAAAACACCCAGGGGCTAAACAGTGGTTTTCTCACACTGCCCAGTTTCTCTTCCTTGGAAATGTGGCTCTTTAAAGTTCTGGTTGTCTGCAGCTTCCCAGTTCATTCAAATAACTTTTTAGCCTTGATTTTCTGGCTAAATGTTCTCAATGTTCTCCTCTGGGAATGTTACTTTAACCAAGCTTTATTTACATGTGTGTGTGAGTGTGTGTGTGTGTGTGTGTGTACACTACACGTGTGAAGTGCCTCTGAAGTTCAGAAAAGTGAGCCAGACCCCCCTGAAGATGGAGATACAGGCAGTTCTGAGCCACCAGATGTGGGTGCTAGGGATGGAATTTGGGTCCTCTGTACAGACCAGGTTACCCCCAAACTCATAAAGATTTACCTGACTTTGCTTCCTGAGTTCTGGGGTTAAAGGTGTGTGGCAGGAAATGTACTTTAAAAAAAGACTTATTATTTTTACGTGTCTGGGTGTTCTGCCTGTATGTGCGCACCGTGTACATGCCTAGTAGTGGTAGAGGCCAGAAGGAGGCATGGATCCCTGGAACGTGATTGTGATAGGACCATGTGAGTGCTGGGAACCAAACCAGGATCCTCTGCAACAGTAGTGAGGGTTCTTAACCACTGAGCCATCTCTCCAGGCGGTGTCAAACAGTATATTTCCAGACAGAACAAAAAAGATCACATGAAAATGGTTGCCCTTATTGAGCACTCATTACTGACCAGACTTGTGCTAAGTGCTGATGTGAAATTACGCCATTGGGTTTTGACAACAGCCTCACAGGCTAAGTGCTACACCTGTTCCCACCACACAGAGGTCAAACAGTAGACTCAGAGAAATAACTAACTTGTCTCTCTCCCGGAATCAGTATGCATACATTGTTTGTTTGCATTTTATTTGAGACAGTGCCTCCCTGTGTAGCCTAGGCTGGCTGAGAACTCTTTGTCATCCTTCTTCCTCAGACTCCTGAGTTTTGGAGTTACAGGTGTGTGGCACCATGCCCAGAAACTTCTAACATTTTAATGCTGGTGATAAAGTATGTATATAACATAAAACTTCAATTTTAATCAAAGTATACAATTCAAGTGGCATTAAGTACTTCCACCAGGTTATGCAACCTTCACCCATGTATTTCCGAAACTATTCATTATCCCACACAGAACTCATTATCCAAGTATCACTTTAATCTACCTTATTCCTGAATATTGAAATATTCAAGTAAACAAATCCTACCTTACTCTCCCTTCCTGTCTGATGGGCTTCTCTGAGCATGTCTGCAAGGTTACCCATGCCAGAACTCATGCCAGACCATGACCTAAACCACCTCCTCCTTCTCCCAGTATCTATACATGAGACTGGCTTCAAATTCCCTATGCAGCTAAGAATGACCTTAAATTTCCGATCCCATCTCAATTTGCTCAGGTCATAGGCATGTACCACTATTGCCTGGTTTTATTTGGTGCTGATGATCAGACTCAAGACTTTGTGCACGCTAGGCAAGTGTTGTAGCAAGGAGCATACCCTCAGCCTGCAAACTCTTTGTTGCGGCTATTACATAGATGTACCACAATGTGTGCATCCCTTCAGCAGCTGCTGGGCACTGGGGGTTCTCTCTTCTTTGGGCGAGTGTGAATACTGCTACACTGACTGCACGTACCCATCTGAGAGATTCCAATTCTTTGGGGTCTATACCCAGAAGGGAACTCACTGGGCAAATGACAATTCTGTTTAATGTGAGGAAGTGTCAGAATGTTTCGCACAGCAGCTGCACCATCTTCCACCTCTCCCAGCAGTGAGTGAAGGCCTTCACGTCTCTACAGTCTCAGCCACACCTCTGATTTCCTCTGGAGGGTTTAGATATTCGAGTGTGTGTGAAGTATAGACTTTTGCCCACAGTTTTCATTAGTTTGTTTCTCTTGTGGTGAGTAGGAGAGGTTCTTTCTACAATCATTGTGGAATATTATTTTAAAATGTGTTACATTCATTTATGCTGTGGAACATTTGTTTAATGTTGCAAAGACGCATTGCACTCTTTTATGTTGCATTTGTTTAATTCTGTGAAGCTGTGTTACTGTGCCTGACTAAATCACCTGATTGGTCTAATAAAGAGCTGAACAGCCAATAGCAAGGTAGGGGAAAGGATAGGCAGGGCTGGCAGGCAGAAACTAAATGGAAGGAGAAAAAGATCAAGGAACAAGAAAAAGAGGAGGATTCAAGGGGCAGCCAACCAGCCACACAGCTAACCACACGGTAAGGAGTAAAGAAAGGTAGACAGAAATAAAGATAAAATCCCAGAGATAAAAGGTAGACAGGACAATTTAAGAAAAACTGGCTAGAAATAAGCCAAGCTAAGGTCAGGTATTCTTAATAATAAGACTCCATATGTGATTTATTTGGGAGTTGGGTGGCAGGTCCCCCAAAAGAGGCAAAGAGCCAAACAACCAACTACATACAATTTTTTGAGACAGGGTCTGTTATGTATGTAGCTTTGGCTGTCCTGGAACTCACTATGTGAACCAGACTGACTTCAAACTCAGAGACCACCTGCCTCTGTATCCTGAGCGCTGGAATTAAAGGTGTGCACCACCACTACCCAGCTTCTTCCTACCTTCTTGACCTTGGACATGTGTTAGACATAGGATCAAAACATTTTATTTCATTCTGCAGGTGGAAGTGTAGATTATATTTTATCTTCTTAGTAGTGCATTCTGATGTACTAAAACTCAGTTTTAATAAAGATCACTAAATCTATGCCATATCAAAGAAGCCACAGCCAAATCCAAACTCATGCTTTCTTCAGAGTTATGTGGGGTCAGCTCTTGTATTTAGGGCTTGATACATTTGGGGTTAATTTTTCTTTGTGGTGTGAGGTAGAGGTTCAACTTTATCCTATGAAATAGATAAATCTGAAGACGCAGAATTAGTGAGTAGCTTGACTGATTCGGCTTTGTGGGGATGGGGAGTGGCTGCCAGTGGATATGGATTCTTTCTGGGGTAAAGAACATAGTCTAAATTTAGTGGCAAGGGCTGCAGAATGCTGTGAATATCCTAAAACACTGGATTGCACACTTTAAACAATGAATTTTATGCTATGTGAATTATACCTCAATAAAGCTGTTATTAAAGGAACAAACAAAAAGAACAGCTGGTGGCCCAGATGAGGGAGGACAGACTGATGCGCCTGCCTCTTGCTTCTAGGAGAGAAAACATGCTGTACAGAGCCCTTCTGTAGCTGTGGCCAGGCCCCCAAAATGCAAGGAACATGTTCCAGAATCAACAGGCACCCCAGGCTCTTCCTCTTCTAAAATGTGGAACAATAGCTCTCTTTCCCATGTGGTCTCACTCCTGCCTCAGGCTTCAATGCTGCCCCAGCTCTGTAATCCTGGCGAATTAATTCACATGAGGAAAATCATAGCAAAGCCACAAGCAGTTGTCTCTCCTCTTGGGAGTAGATGGTCTGAGGAGAGGGTGGGAACACTGGCAGCCCAGAGAATCCTGGCAACAGGTCAAGGTGAGACACAGGTCTTCCCTTACATCTCCCAAAGGAGACAGTCTCATCCCTTGGGGACAGACGAGATGGTAAGGAGTGGGGTAACTCCTGTTTTGGCTTTCATAGTCAGCTAGTGTTCAATTGCTGATTAGCCCACCTTAGGTTACAACTGGGATTTTAACATGTAGACTCCGGTTCAGTTGACTGGCTGGTTGAAGCTTTGTTGTAGATGGTAGGAGACGGAAGTGCATTGGGATCCAAAATTATCTCTCTGTAGAACATAGCCATCACTTTCTGACACCAAAATCCACAGGAACTACCACAGCTTGGTCCTTGGAGGATAGAGGGTGAGAAAGGGGTTCGATGTCCTCATAATGGCATCCTGATAGCCTTCCTAGAAAGACGACCATGGTGAGGATTGGGATCTGCATTTGGGTCCCCAAGGGTTGAATAAATCTGGCTGATGACACTGCTGTATAGATCCTGTATGGACACAACCTGGGAAGTTCAGAGCCCTTCCAAGGCCCCAAGCTCTCTGGATTCTTGTCCCCCACCACAGAAGTGACAGCACTCCCCAAGGTCTGAGACCATGAAGAGCCTCTAAAATATGGCTGGCTTCTCTGGCTGGCACTGCCACTCCTTCTGGTGAGCCCTGAAACCCCAAGTGGCCTGGTTGGCCCTTGGCTTTGGCATGGCCATCTGCAGCCCTTCACTGGGTCTAGCTAAAGTTTTGATTTCATGTTTTAATTTACAGTTTTAAGATATGCCTGTGAGCACTTAACCCCGGTGTAGCCCTTCCTGGGTCACTCACACAGCTCCCCACCCATTCTTCCTGTCCCCTTGTCCAGATCTTTATTTAGAGAGGCCATGCATCCTCCTTTTACACCTCGATCAAGGTCACCTCAAGGGTTAGAGACTGCAGAAGGAAGTAGAGGGACAAGGGCACTTTCCCTCAAAGTCCTTGTCACTGCTGCCTAGAGCTACCTGCTGCTTGTCCCTCTGCTAAGGTCCATGTAGTTCTTAGGGTGGTCATCATGGGGTTGCCCTGCCCCCAACCCACCCTGATCAGTTCCTTGTGTGCCTTTGTAAACCTTCTGAGGCACAGCCTCCAAAGCTTCCCAGTCAAAGGCAGCTCTGCTGGACCAAGACTAGTCCTTTCCCATAAGCCAGATCTCCCTTTTGTAGTTCAGTGGAATCATCGTCTTTGTTTTTCAGTCTGTCCGTCTCGCATTAGGGGTGGAAGAGCTGACAATAACCAGGCTATACCCCATAAAAGCAACAGCCAAATGCCTGCCTTCTTGCGCCTCCTCCAGGGGCCCAGAGCTAGCAGGCAGAGAGTCTGATTCCCGGGAAAAAGCTGTTTAGCCAAACTTAGCACGGAATAGCAATTCAGGAGCTGAACTCTACCTAGCAACAAGATTAGCAGTTGATTTTGCAAGCTGGTATTTTTATCCTAGGATGGGAACGGCTGAGAGTGGCCACCTCCTGCTCCTCTGAGTGCTGCTCCCTCCTGTTCCACCCAGGGACCTTGCTCCCTACAAATCCCTCCTGGCCCCATGCCCAGCACCATCTTCCCTTCTTGCTATGGCAGTTTCTGACCCACGGAGGCTTGGGTGGGGTCTCAGAGCTTCCAGAGGGAATAATCTACCCTGGGTCCACAAGGGAACATCAGAGTCCGAGGCCCAGAGGCCCAAGTTGGCCTTTCCTCCTCTCCCCACTGCCTTGCCTTCTTTTTTCCTGTCCTCTTCTCCTCTGTCCCCAGCGTTGTACTTTCCACGCTGCCCCCAAAGCCCCTGGCACTCTGCTGCCTACCAGACAGGTTTCTCTGTGGGAATGGGACTCCTTCTTCCCATGGGGCACACAGCACCCAGTGTCTGATCCATGACCTCTGCTTATACACTTTGACTGCTTTCTCACCAGCTTTCACAATGACAGGATCCTGAAGTCCAGGAGCTTTCTGTATGAACTGCCCCCACAACTACCCTCTTTGGAGATAGAAAAAAAATATCATGATGTGATGGTGAAATATGGCAGAACAGGACTTCCAGTGTGAGAACAAGATAGTGGAGACTCACTTCCCCAGGTCTTCTCTCCCTTGATGTCATCCAACACACACAAAGACCCCCGAGAACTGCAGAGAAGGCAGCAAACTGTCTTGAGAGCGCCACTGTGGCACACCTCCTGGGTGGCTGTCTTAGTTCCCATACACTCAGGTCAGACACAGAGCACCCTGCAGTACAAAATTTCTGCAGGAATAGCAGAGAATAAGCAAGCCATAGAGAAACCTGCCTCTTGTCACAGGACTGGGAAAGAGAACCCACCAGAGCTAGGACAATACAACCCATTTCTCCACCAAGTGCTACAAGAGCTCAGGCCTAGTGGGAGGAACATCTACCCTGGCAAGCATCACACCCCAACAGCAATACAAGGTCTCTGAAACTTCCATGACAAGGATCTCCCAAAATCCACATGCTTGCTTAGGTTATACCTAAAAAAGATGGCTACCTGCTAAAATAACTGAGGCAGGAGCAAGAGAGTCCCCCCCAAAATCCTCACAGCTTCATGACATAATCTAAAATCACTCACAATACCAGCATCCAGGAAATCCACAACTTAAGAGAAGCAATCAACTGACGTCCATGCTTGGAGAATCCGACACTAGAACTCTCTTACGGAGTTGAAATCGGCTATCATTAAAGTGTCCTGGCAAATAACTATGGATTTTTTTGAATTAAGTGTAGAAAAAGAAAATCTCAGTAAAACATCTGATATGCTTATTGATTGATTAGTTTGTTTGTTGTTTGGAGACAGGGTCTTTCTATGCAGCCTTGTCTGTCCTGGAACTTACTATGTAGACCAAGATGGTCTCAAGCTCGCAGAGATCCACTTGCCTCTGCCTCCCAAATGCTGGGATTAAAGGTGTTAAAATACCACACCTAGCTTTTGTAAGTTTATTTTTGAAGGATTTATCATTTTAATAGTTTATATATATATCTCTGTGTGTAGTATTTGCATGCATGTGAAGGTATGCTAGGAAGCTAGATCCCCTGGAGCTGAGGGTACAGGTGGTTGTTAGCCAGCCGTGCTGAGAGCAGAACTTGGGTCCTCAGGAAGAACAGAACCTGCTCTGAACTGCTGAGCCAGCTCTGCAGTCCCTCTGCTTATGCTTTATGAAAAGAACCAGGGGAAATTATAAAACTGAAAAATATGGTCCTTGGGTGCCAAGCCTCGCTGCATGGACTCACAAGTACACTGTGACAAGAGGGTCGAGAGCCTCAGGAATGTATGGGGGAAAAGCAGATAATCTTACATTTTCATCATAGTGTTCATTAAGGGGAAAGAGTATAGAAATAAAAAAAAAATCCAAGCTGGGCATGGTGGTGCATGCCTTTAATCCCAGCACTTGGGAGACAGAGGCAGGTGAATCTCTGTGAGTTCAAGGCCCATCAGGTCTACAGCCTGAGCTCCAGGACAGCCAAGCCTATACAAAGAAATCCTGTCTCGAAAAACAAAATAAACAAAATGATCCAAAACTTAATGTTTGAAAACACTTCAATTTTCACAAAGGACTCAAACCCACAATTTTAAGAAGTGAATCAAATGCCAAACAATACAAATCCAAATCAATTCACTGCACATGATGAAACTTCTAAAGAACCAAGGAAAGGGGAACATTCAGCAGCTCAAGAGAGGCCAGCATGTCAGCCACAGAACACACTGGTCTACACCGCAGCAAGAGAACCGGCATGTCAGCCACAGGGCACACTGGTCTACACCGCAGCAAGAGAAGCTGGCATGTTAGCCACAGGGCACACTGGTCTACACCGCAGCAAGAGAAGCTGGCATGTCAGCCACAGAACACACTGGTCTACACTGCAGCAAGAGAAGCCGGCATGTTAGCCACAGGGCACACTGGTCTACACCGCAACAAGAGAAGCCAGCATGTTAGCCACAGGGCACACTGGTCTACACGGCAGCAAATCTCCCTGGAACCCAGGGCAATCAGAAGTAAGCCAGGGCAATCAGAAGTAAGCAGAGTGTGTTTCAAGTTATGGAAAGAAAGACTCCATATCCAGCAAAACAACACTTCAGGAGTATGGAGAAAACACTCCCCAGATGAAGAAGAAAAAGGAGAATTGGTTGGTAGCAGCCTAACCTCAAGGGATAAATGTCCCCAGACAAGCAGAGGGCATCAGGAAAGGAAGGCAGCGGAAGAATACTAGGATTGAAGGATGGCTTCACAGATAAGAGTACCTGCTGCTTTCCCCAAGGATCCAAGTGGGATTCCCAGCGCCCTCGTCAGGCAGCTCCCAAGTGTCCACAATTCCAACTCCAGGGGATGTGATGCCATCATCTGGCTCTGTTAGTGCCTGCATACTTATGCTCTCATGCATACGCATAAATAAAATGTATAAGAAAAACAAACTGTCCACTCATGGGTTTCTCTAATCACTTTCAATGGCTAAAACAAAATTGCAACGCCACCTGATGTGGTTCCTCAGTGTTAAAGGAATCCTTCAACAATTATATTCTTAAATCTGAGAGGTAAAAGTAGCGTTAACAGAATTAAGGTTTAGACACTTAGGAGAAATGATATGTAGACACCAACACTGTAACAAGTCACAGCTGCATATGGTAGGCCAAAGCTGATATAGATATGAATAATTTGCTCTGGTATGGATCTTGGTTTATTGATAGAAATTTAAAGTCAATTTTGTTATATGTATATGTATTTCTGATCTTGATTAAAGAATTATGATTGTGTGGTTCATTAAAAAATGTAATGTATAATTAGGAAATATAGGTTGTTAATGGATAATCATTGATAATAGTCAAGCTTGTAGTCATGTTAGATTTTCTAGATGTGCATAGATATATTTTAGATAGGCATTCTTATATCTTTCAAAGACTACAGAATAAATGGCATTTAATGTTTTAATAACTTAGGGCTTTTCATGACAATGAGACACGTCTACTCCTGGAAGCACAAATCTACTTCCTGAGGAAGATGGGCATCGAAGAGGCTCCTTATGGAGTTTGCTAGCCATTTGGGCAAGAAACTGCTCTTGCCTGGACCGCTTAAATGGACACAAAGAACCCGCAGAGAGAGGACTGCTGAACTTGCCTAAAGGTGAGATGATCCTTCAGGGTTCCCGCTTCATGAAAGAGTCTATGAGACATTCTGCAGGATACAGAAGAAAGTGACTGAACTGTCTTTGAATTTTCCTGATTCATGGAAATGTCTGCTGGATGCTATGGGCCTGTAGGCTGAAGATGGATGCCCCAACGGTAAAGAGGAACTTTGGGTGACTGTCCAGGCAGCGAGATGTCTCTGTCACTTGTAGAGTTTTAGAAGTTGCTTATTTCTTATTTACTTAGGTAATATTATATCCTTCTGGAGTCTTTGATGGAATTGAAGAATGGATAGTTGTAGTTTTAGTTTTCCTTAGTTATGATAAAACATAAATCAGATCTAAATATGGTAACTGTAATTCTTACTTGATAACTGTTTTGTTATATGTAATTTTACTATGTTAAAATGAAAGCCTTTCTTTTTTGTTTAAACAGAAAAAGGGGAAATGGTGTAGGAGGATCCTTCTGTATTTCTGTTGCTTTCATTGGTTGAATAAAGAGACTGCCTTGGCCTTTTGATAGGGCAGCCCTTAGGTGGGTGGAGTAGACAGAACAGAATTCTGGGAAGAAGGGAAGTGTGGGAGACGCCATGCTTCTTCGGCCCAAGATGGATGTTGGTTAGAATCTTCCCGGTAAGCCACAACCATGTGGTGATACACAGATTACTAGATATGGGTTAAACTAATATGTAAGAGTTAGCCAACAAGAGGCTAGAACTAATGGCCAGGCAGTGATTTAATTAATACAATTTCCATGTGGTTATTTCAGGTGTAAGCTAGCCAGGTGCCAGGAACATAACCCACCCTCTCTGGGAGCCGGGCGGGATGGAACAAGGGACCCAGCCTGCACTCATTGCAACACAAAGCAACCCCTAAGACAACTATAAAAAGCAACATACTGAAACAGTACAAAAACTGAATGGAATCATAACAGCAATTCAAAACATCTGCAGGAAAGTCAGAAAAAAGAAAACAGGAATGACCAAAGGGGCCATGTGGTGATATTTTGTTTGTGCTCTCATAAATCTTGCCTGAAGATCAGAGGGCTAAGGAAGCCACTAGTTAACAATAGAGGTCTGGAGGTCTGTACAGACAAACTAGAAGTGATATGGCTGGGTGGAGAGGAATATAAGGTAGGAGACAGGAGCTTGGCCCTTTTCACTGAGCAGTTAACAAGGTTAAGGAGTTGGCCATAGCTTGCTTCTTTGCCTCTCCGAGTTTTCAGCATTTACCCCATATCTGGCTCCAGGTTTTTATTATTAAGACTAATTAGAATTCGTGCAACAATTGGCACCTAACTTTAAGGCACAAATTCATGAAAAAGTTGCTAGCCTGTGGCTTTGTAGCCACTGGCACATGCCAGAGCTGCACATGGTGGCTCCCACCGGAGTCACCCCACCCATTAGGTTTTCTTTCTTTTTTTTTTCCCCTAAGCCTCTAAGCAAGTTTGGGATTCTCCTGTTGCAGCAGCTCTACACAGTCTCCAGATGCCACAGAGCTTACCCACCCTAGTCTGACTGGCTCTGCCTTCTGGTAGCTCCGGTCACACACACTTCTTCTGCACAATCCCGTGTGCATTTTTCAGACAGCTAGCTCCCTCTCCCCCGTGGCTCCACTCTTAGCTCATGGCTACATGCTAGCAGCTGCTGCCCTCTGCCAGGCTGTTCAGTGCCTGTGTTCTACGCTCAGACGTGCTATGCATCACAGTTCACTGTCATTGTCAGCAGATTTGGTGAGGCAACTGGGAATTCTTAAAAGGGAGGAATTACTTAAAAGAGAGAGTTTTTTTTTCCCACATTAAGAAATGTGAAACACTATTACAAGTGAGAAAGTTAGGTTTCTATGATTACACAATGCATGGCTTAAAACGGGAACAATTAAATGAAGGGATAATCAATTTAACTGGGATAGACATAATGTTAATTATCATTTTATAATCTTTATTGTTGGTTTGATAATTCTTGGCTTATCCTTTTAAAAGATGGTTAATATCAATGCCAAGATACAGGCCTTAGAAAACCTAATTAAAACAGAGCATAGATATATTCAAACCCAGACAGAGGAATTTAAAAGGGAAACAATCTTAGCATTGCACTTTGCACTTTAAGGTAAGAGGGAACAGCCTAAGGCTTTTCAAACAGCTAACTTTAATTTATCCAGTAGCCTTACAGGAACAACTGCCAAATGATAGATATCCCCAAGGTTGTGAAAAAGCTGAATGGACTCCTGTGGAAATGTTACATTTAAGGAGATTCAAGGAAGTGATAGTCTCATAAGGCATGCATTCACCCTTTGTAAAGCAGATGTTAAATTCATGGTCAACTTGAAATAGAAGTATTCCTCAAGACTGGAGAGACATAGTTACAGCAGTCTTGGAGCCTGGTCCTTAATTACAATGGAGGACCTCGTGGGAAAATGAGGCTAAGATCACTGAACAATGAAGTAGGGTAGAAGTTTGGAATTCTCCCAAGACCAACTTCTTGGAGAGGGAGATTACACTAATGTACAAAGGCAATCTCTATATGATGACAACAACTTGGTTTTATGCCATGCAACAGCTTTGAATGCTTGACAGAATTGGAGAAATAGAAGAAAAATGAGTCAGTTATAATAAAGTTATTCAGGGCCAAAGGAAACCTTCATAGATCTCTTAGAAAGATTGACTTTAGCAGTAATAGAATGATACCAAATTCAGAACTAGACAATAATTGAAATGCTGGCTTTTGAAAATGCTAACATACAATGTAAAAGGGTAATTAGGCCATTAAAGGCAAGATTAGCACCCTTAAAGGAATGGATCTGAGGTACAATCAATATTGA
>JAQHUG010000046.1:9890356-9922827 GCA_028555095.1 Dicrostonyx torquatus | reverse complement strand
AAATTAGGGGAGACTGATTGCAGACTCTTAATTTCAAAGATTGCTAGAAGACATTTCCTTTTACCCTCTATGTATTCTCCTACAGGAATATTAATGCAGAGAGAAGATATTATCACAGAAGCAATCTTTTTACCACATAAACAGAGTAAAAAAAAAATAAAGAATTTAAGTGGATACCTATTCAGGTTTTCAATGGGCAACTACTTTGAGTTTGGAAGAGGCTGATTTGGTAATTGCACATTTCCTAGAACAAAAACTATGGATACCATCAAAATTGATAAAGGTTAGATTTGAACAAGGGAGACCTCTTAATTAGAGGAGTCGGGTTTTCTTTTTGTCTTTTCAGGAGAATAAAGGCATCCAGCTAAGGAATCTGAAGACCACTGAACAAATGAGACATCTGAAGAAAAAGACAAATCATCCAGAAAAAAAAATCCCAAGAAAAAGAATAAATCGGCCTATTAGTATATCACATCTTGAACAGGATAAATTTTCATAAATCTACCCAAATATTTGTTTCTGCTTTTCTCTATAGACATAATACAAATGTTCTTTTTGTAGTCCCAGTCCAATTAAAAATTAAAACTGGCTTTGGAGTTGGAGTGTGGTTCTCTCCTCCTCTAAACCCAAACATGCTTGTTAAAGTACAATCCAAAATCTCTGTCTCTTGTTCGAAGAGTCACCTGATAAGGAACAGAAGAAAAACCAAAATTAAGGGATTATTTGTCACTAATCTAATAATCCTTTGGTTTTATTTTGAATCTTTGAAGCTTTTCTTAAGGTTTAAATATCTCAAAACTTATAGGATTAATATATTTTGAATCTTCTTCATGATATTAACAGTCATACAGAGTACTATCTAACTCTAGAATAAGGTTGCATCTAACTTCCTGCACATGATTTTAGGTTTGAGTCCAGGTAAATTGGAATTACGTTTTTGTACTATGGATTTACATAAAAAATAGTAATACTTTAATCTCTTTGAGATCTGCTGCATATGATATTCAAAATGTTTAAGTTTTAATGTTTAAGTATTCTGTGGTGAACCATGACCATCCCTAAAAGCAACCTTTGAAGTCTCCAGAAGGGTTATGTAAAAACACGACCTTCTACATGACTTTTTGTAGATATATGTATTTGTTCTAAATTCTAAAATTTATATAGAACGTGCTTACAATAAACAAAAGAGACATGAAGAAAAGGTTCGTATCAAGGTTTACAAAGTAGTTATAGAGTTAAAATGGTGGTACTGGTAGAAGGGTAGATACACAGATGAATGAAACTGAACAGAAATCTCAGAAATAGAAAATAAATATGCCCAATGCTCCTCCACCTTTGGGTTGTGTATTTCAGTCTCTAGGACTCAAGTGGCCAAGTGATCCTACTGCTTCTGCTTCCCCGGTAGTTAAAGCTGGGCACACTCACCAACATGCTACACCAAGAGGGTAGGCTGGTCATGAAGACAGAAGGGCATTGAGATTGATATAAAAGCCAGTTACGAGAAAGACTGGAAGCCATCCCTCACAAAGGGCTACAAGTAAGGAAGAAAACATGCTCTAGAAAATCATGACACACACAAGTATAGGTGGGAGAGGATGGATGGTATATAAATGATATAACCTATGTAAGTCATGGCGCTGGGGGTGGGACTTTGGATCTTTTCCAGATTACTTCCATTTTGAGAAGTACCTTTCCTTCTCCTATTTTTTTATTTTTATTTTTGAAGGTTTTGTTATGTAGCCTTAGCTGTCCCGGACCTCAGTATGTAGACCATGCTGCCCTCAAATCCGTAAGAAATTCACCCAAACTTATCTCTGCCTACTACTGGGTGCTGGAACTAAGGGCTTGCACTACTACACCCAGCCCTTTTCTTAAACTGTCTCATTTTATCCACATGCCCCAATCCAATTTATTCAGAAACACAAGATTCTGGAATATCAGAGGGTGTCCCTATAGACTCTGATCCATTCCTACTTCAAAACCTCACTTTCCAACCTTTTATTAATTGTGCATAAGCATATGCACACACATATGTACATGTAGAGGCAGGGGACAACTGTCAGAGTCTATTCTCTCCTATGATGTGAGTTCTGGGACTCAAACTCAGGCTTGGTGGAAAGAACCTTTACCTGCTAAGCAATCTTGCCAGTCCCCTCAATTCACTTTGAAATAGAAAAAAATTCAATGGAGGGAAGATAGTCCTTTCAAAAAATAGTGCTGAATAAAAGAGACACTATGAAAACAATGAAAGGCTTAAAAAACTGTTTTATTTACAAATTAACTCAAAGTAGACTGAGGACTTAAATGTAAAATACAACAATAAAACTTCAAGAAAACCGTAGGAGAAAGTGTTTGAGATCCAGGATAGAGAAAAGATTTTTTTAGAACTGTCACCAGAAGCTTAATTCATAAATGGAAATTTTCAAACACTGGATCTCATCAACATTAAAAACTTCTGCTCTGAGCAAAACTATGTAAGGAAGATAGCAAGACTTTGGAAAAGGATGAATTTCTAACTACTATGATGTTGTCAAGTATATATTTGGACCGCTTAGATTCTCGACATGCAAACTCCAGAAATCCTCAGAACCTGTTGGAGTGACAGGTTCTTTTTGTATGCTAATGAGATGATTTTGTGGCTGGTGTATCCTGGGTAGCTTAAGGATGGGGGATGGCCACTATAAAGGATTTAGGGACTGAACTTTTTGTCTGGTCCCACTGACCACCCAGGACAGGGAAGGGCTGAAAGTCAGACTGACCACCAATGAGCCTTCAAATCCCACTAAAATATGGTTCCAAGTTTTGGGAGGTTGGACAGTTATAATCTGTGAAGGTTCCTGGGCTGTGGTTTCAGGAAGGACCCTTCCCACACACACTGCGCATCCTTCATCTGTATATTCTGCTCATGCCTTTAAAGTACACAGGAGTTTCCCTCAAGTCACTAAGTTGTCCAAGCAAAGAAAATGAACCTGAGAAGAGGGTTATGGGAACCCAATTTATAGCCAATCACTTAGAAGCACAGGTGAAACACTGGGGCTTTTAATTGATCTCTGCAGAGGGGATAATCATGGAGACCAAGGCCTCAATCTGTGTGATCCAACACTATGGCTGGGTAACAGTATGAGAACTGAGTTAACTGGGAAGATAACAGTTTACTGGTTGTTGTGGCATAAAAGTAGACACACATGTGCATGTATATATGTATATATTTGCCATGGGAAAACATTAAATTACATTGCCAGAAAATGACTTTTATCCAGAGTATATAAAGAATGTACATAACTTGACATTTATAAAAACAGTGGATTCAATTATAACTCAGCCAAGAATCAACAGATTTCTCACCATGTGTGGCAGAAAGCACATGAGAAGATGCTCAATGCTCAAAATCATTAGCCACTGGAGGCATGCAACTCAAATGAAGAGATGCCTTCACGTATCTATTAGAAGGGACCAAAAAGAAAAGTACAGAAGTCAGATGCAGTGGCACACCTTTAATCCCGGGATTTGTAGGCAGATCTCTGTGAGTTCCATGCCAGCCTGGTCCTTGCAGACCTTGCTTCAAAAAACAAAACAAACCTGTTTAAACCTGAATCATTTCCCTTTACCGCTGTAGTAAACTGTAACAAAGTTAGAGTCTTATGATAGCCCAAGCGATTCCAGTCTAGGAGGGCAGAAATCCAAAATGGGTCTTCTGAAGTTCCTGACCACCTTCCACACACAGTGGCAGGTTAAGTATCCACGGCATGTCTTTCTGAGTCATCCATCTCCCTCTTCCATGTGACTATTTTGGGTCCACCCAGGAATCTAGAATAACCTGTTGTTCAGGACAATTGTACTGAAACCTAAAGTCTACATGCTCGCACGGGTTCTGGGGACTGGGAAAGGTCTTGTGTGGGGCCACCACTCTGCTTATCACAGCATCAGTCAATCTGGGCACTGATGCAGAGAAGCAGAAATTCTCGGTGTTGCAGTGGAAATGTAAAACAGTGCACCTGCTCCGGAATCAGTCTGACAGCTTCAATAAAGTCAAACATACACTCAAACATATGACCCAGCAATCACATCCCTGGGTATTTATTCCAAAGAAATAAAAATGTCTGCCACTCAAAAGCCTGTATATGAATGTTAATAACAGCTTTATTTGTGACAGGGAAAGAATCCTGGAAATTGTCATTGGCAGCAGGAACCGAGATCAGCCTCCCAGTGTCTCCCTTAGTATTCTTAGGTGTTCCTTTAGTCTGTAGGGACCTCAACACAGAAAAGTTTCATGACAAACCTAGTGCCTGGGAGAGCAGGTACAACTGCAGTAATAGTCCCAGACCTTGAGAACACATGGCCCAGGCCTCCAACTTCCCAGGTCCTGGTCCAAATGTCCAGCCTGGAAGTTCTAGGGAGAAGAAAATAACAAGAGGAAACCTGGAGCAGGGAAAGGAGGGAGGAGGCAAGGGGGGCTTGGGATGCAAAGATCTGTAGTGAGGGCCCCAGACTCCGGGAGCCTAGCTGGGTTGGAGTACCCTATCTCTGTTCAACCCCTCAAGTCTAGCTCCAGCCCTCCTGGAGCCCTCACAAATCTAGATCATCTTGACACAGGATGAGTGTCCTTAATATACGGCTCCATTCCTCACAGGGGTACTTGGAGTCATAAATCCTGGGCACAATACAGTTTCATGTTGTGGTGACCCCCAACCGTAGGATTATTGTTACTACTTCATACCTGCAGTTTTGCTATTGTTATGAATTGCAACTATGATATGCGACCACTGAGAAAGGGTCACTTGACTCCCAAAGAGATGTGACCCACAGGTTGAGAACTGGATTAGAGCCTGAAGTGCATCACAGCATGTGGATCAAGATGAAGTGGGGCCAAAGGGCCTCCCAGAGGGAGGAGAGTGTCTAAGTTTGTGACCTCAGCAGGGGGGTAGAATGGCTAAAGTCAATGCCTTCTGCCATGCCTTCCTACTTTCCTCTCAGCTAGTTTTGGACCCTGCTATAAGCTACAAGCTCTTCTGTTTCCCTGTGAGGTAGGAAGGGCCTTGTATGAGGACACTTTCCTATGTCAGGCCCATCCCCACTATCCTCTCCTCACAAGGTGACGGTGCCTCCTCTATCACCATCCTGACAATCACCTGGTCTGCAGGAGCTCTGGTACCTGTGCTTCTTTAGCTGCTGCATGGGAGAGGGGTAGGGCCTACCCAGGATTTCAAAGCCTGTGAGTGAGGAACATCTGCTTCAGATGTGATGAGGATGGGAACAGGCACCTACCTTCATAGCAGGTAATGCAGGCTCTAGTCAGGATTCCACTGAAAACTAGCAACGAGGTGTACAAGTTCTTCTGTATATGTGTTGCTTTTATTGATTAATGAATAAATCTGTTTCGGCCAGTGGCTTAGCAGAATAAAACCAGGCAGGAAATCCAAACAGAGAGAGATAGATAGATAGATAGATAGATAGATAGATAGATAGATAGATAGATAAGAGAAGAAGCCATGTAGCAGCCACAGGAGACAGACTCCTTCACTGGAGTCTGCTGAAACTTTGCTGGTAGGTAGACCACGACCTCATGGTGATGCACAGATTAATGGAGATGGGTTAGTTTAGGATATAAGAGCTAGCTAGAAATACACTTAAAAGTATTGGCCCAACAGTACTGCAAATAATATAGTTTCTGTGTGATTACTTCAGGTCTGAGTGGACAAGAACAAATGAGCAGCCTCTGCCTACAACACTATGGCAGACACTGGCTTGGGTGACTTCCCTTGGGAGATGAGCTTACACCCTATACACAGGAGCTAGAGAAACTCAGTGACTGGGCTGGCCTCTGCATCCTGAGTGCTGGGATTAAAGGCGTGAGCCACCACTGCCCGGCTTCAACTTTCAACAAAACCTTAAGTACACACATTTTGCAGGAACTTATAAATACCTATCGCGTCCCATCCTGTCCATACGTTCCTCTTCTTGGTTCTCCTGTCACCTAAGTCTCCTGCTCTACATCCCTCAAGCCATTAGTGTTCTTGTGCTCATCTCCAAGTATGCCACTCTATGCCCTCTGGCCATGATCTCTTGTATTCTGCTGTCCACTCTGTCCCCTTGTTGCAGTCCAGGTGGCTGTTCAGCCCCAAGTGGCAGGTTTGAACTCTGTTCCCACATACAAGACCAGGGCTATATGTAAGGGAGACTCTGAGGGATGTCAGTTCATAGAGAATTCCTGACATGTGTTGCCTGCTGACACTTCTTGCTGTTTGCTGGGACTTCAGTGAAGGACTCCATGAAGCTGGTTTATTCCCCATGTCCTTTCAGCTGGCCTCAGGGAGGCTTCTGGCCCAAGTGCATTGAGATTTCTGGTAGTCGTTTGCCTGGCTGAATAGGTTTGACGCCATGGCTTGCCACATGACTGTGAATCTCTGATTCTTCTAAGAGTGTTGGCTCACTGTACAGATGGGAATTCTTCCCCACTCTCTGACTGTGGGGTACTTAGCCTGCTTCACTATGTGCCTTAAGGTATTAGGTGTCTCTTGGGTGATGTGAGAAACAGCAGGATCTAGGTGGAACATGAGACTCTACACCCAGCACAGTGCAATCACTACCACAAAAGACCTCCCTGCTGGAGACCAGACACCGGAACTGTAGTCAGTAAGCCACAGCCACGTCGTGATACACAGATTAATAGAAATGGGTTAAATTCATATGTGAGAGTTAGTCATTAAGAAGCTAGAGCTAATGGGCCGAGCAGTGATTTAATTAATACAGTTTCTGTGTGATTATTTTAGGTCCAAGCTAGTCGGGTGGCTGGGAACCAACAAGCAGCCTCCTTGCAACAGGTGAAGAGTGAGGGGCTACCTATAGTGTATGTGAAACTAAGGGCCCTACTTAGAAATATGAGTAACAGAAAGCTACAGGGTGGGAGTTCAGTTAATCCAAATGTCCTTTTTTTATTTTTATTTTTTTTGACAGTGTCTCTTTGTGTAAGAGCTCTGGCTGTCCTGCAATTCACTGTAAGCCCGGTGGGCCTGCCTCTGCCTCCTAAGTGCTGGAATTAAAGACATCACCACTACCCAAACTTCAAATGACTCTTTAATTTTGTAAGATGTGTGATGTGTTTTATTAGACAGGTTTCTAGTGTCAACTTTCTAACTGCAATTATCGGGTATTTCCCTCTATTGTCTTCACCTTTTATTTATTTTCTTTCTTTCTTTTTCTTTCTTTCTTGAGACAGGGTTTCTCTGTAGCTTTAGAGCCTATCCTGGAACTCACTCTGTACACCAGGTTGACCTGTAACTCACAGAGATCCAACTGCCTCTGCCTCCCAAGTGCTGGGATTAAAGGTGTGCACCACCACCGCCCCACCACCTTATTTTTTTAGGCAAAATTTCCTCACTAAACCTGGAGCCTGCCTATTTGATGAGACTGGCTGGCTGGCAAGCTCTCAGGACCCTTCTGTCTCTGCCTCCCCAGGGATCACTTAGCTTTTTCATGAGTCTGGGAATCTGACCTTGGCCTCACACTGGCAGTGTTCAGCCATCTCAGGCCAAGAGAAACACTGTAAAACCAGCTCCAAAGCTACACGAGAAAACAGCGTCACACGGTCTTTATAGAATCCAAACTTTCCTCTTTGCCAGTGTGCTTCTAGAAGCAGTGCCTATGCAGAACTGTTGGAAGACACACCTGAACCTGAGTGGAAGCTACCAAAGCGCCCAGCTAAATTATCTTTTCAAAGGTTCAATGCATGTTTTTCAAACAACATCCTGCTGGTCCAATCAGGAGCAGATGAGATGCCAGCTGTGGCCACCTCTGCCCTGTGAGCAGCCACACAGGTCAGGTAACAGTGTCTGCTGGCATGGCTGATAGTTAGGTGCACACGGAAGACCACAGTGGGAGGACAGTGAGATGGCACTGTCCAAATGAAGCCTGCCATTATCCTCCCAGCCCTACCCTGAGTGTTACTTGATGGACTCTTCTGCCTAATAGACTGAGTAGTGCTGGCATAGTCAGCTAACTCACCTTGAATTCAATCATGTCTGTACAGAGCCACGTTTAGAAATGTTGCCTTGGACTTAACGAAATCCCTTCTCTGATCTGTAAACAACTGTGGCCACGCAGTGCTGTTGGAACCTTCTGACGGCCAAGGTCTGGTCTGTAGTCTTTCTCTAAGGGCCACTATGTATGACGGGTGTCCTGTGAGCTGCAATTCCATATGTAAGACCGTTAGTTTCCATGGATAACTACCGAGGAGCTCCTGAGCTCCCAGGCTGGCACCACTGGGTCACAAGATGGCCGAGCCCAGTTCTGTTAGTCAAGCTTCCACCATGGACCCACAATTGAGCAGCTGTCTGCCTGCAAGAAAGGCCACCTCTAAGTCCTAGCCTACATCCCTACGCCCTGACTTCTAGTAGCTCTTTCCTATCCTGGCCTTATACAATGCTTCTACCAGACGGTAGGCCCTTCTCCTCAGCAAAGTGCTGGGGAGCCACTGGGGCACCTATGTCTGGGTTATTGAGTTCAGATGAATGACAACTGGGGCTAAAAGTGAGGAGCTGCCTTGTGCCAGTCTCAGGTTGGGTGATGAGCGTGACTGGAGACAGACAAGGGAGTCACAGGCCACACAACTTTGGAAGTTACTTGCTCCTGTAACGAGTATGAAGAGTTGTGCAAGGAAGTCCCCAAGTCCAGCTTTTTGCAACACCTAATATGGAAAAGCAGCAGGGAGCTAGGCAAGACTACCTCTCAGTCAGAAGTCCATCCAGTAGTCCAGAGGCTGGCCTTGCAGTGATGGCCACAGTCTGGGCTGGGGTATGACTCTGCATATCATCCCTGCAGCCACAAGGGAGAGCTGCCCTGTGATGGGCTCTGCTTCCCCAGCCAACCTCCCCACCAAAGGGATAGCAGCGAGTCACCAGGCTTCAGGTGGCAGCCTGCTTTCCCTTGCTTACACAAAGCCTTCTTGGGCTCTTGGCTGTGGAGGGACACACAATAGATCTGCCACTGAGACTTCAGGTATGTTGGGGTTCTGTCCTCAATTTGAAGAAAAACTTGGCTCAAGAAATAAAACTAAAAGCCAAGTGGGGGCACACCTTTAATCCTAGCACTCAGGAGGCAGAGGCAGGTGGGTCTCTGTGAGTTCAAGGCCAGCCTGGTCTACAGAGTTGTGTTTCAGAACATCCAGGGCTACACAGTAAAACCCTGTCTTAAAAAACAAAACAAACACAAAAGCATTTTAACACCTGGAGTTATTAACTGAACCTGAAAGGGAAGAATATAAATTTTTCTTCTCACCTGAGATAGTGACTGCATAAGCACCAAGACTGGGAGGAGCCCCCCAGGCTTCCAGGTTACATCCATGCAGGATCTTCTGGTGCCCAGGAAAAACTTCTGGACAGTAAGCTGTTTCAGACTTCTCTCCAGACCTTCAGGCAGACAGGAGAGATCAACCTCGGCTGTATCGGGGCCTGGCTCACGGGGGCCTGGCAGGGCTCTCTGCTAACTCCATGCTTTCTACTCACAGGAGGAGGCCATCAGTTACTGGCTGAGCTGGCTGCCAGCTGGCCCGCAAGTGGAGCAGATTTGAGGTGGGGTGAGGGTCTGTTCCCCAAGCACAGTGTTCTGGCCAGTGAGTTCTCTGTGCAGCAGCTAACGCCTCCTGGACATATTTCCACACAAAATGCTTGACTGTGCTCACTCCTGCACTCTCAGGGCCTAGCAACAAAGATGCCTTTTTCACTTTATTTCAGACTATTTCTGGTCCCCGGAATTATATGGGCAATTCCAGTGTTCTTCACTCTTAAAAACTAATTTACAAGCCCACAGGTCCTGCCTACTGAGAGTGAGTAGGGTCCATGATGGGTCTTCTAGAATAGGGTGGAGAACAGAAAGGAATAGTCTAAGGTCTGAGTGGATTGAGTCAGATGCAGGATTATGTACTGGTGAGAGCTGGTGTTCTAAAGAGCCTGGTAAACAAAGAGTGGGTATATGCCAGTTAGTTTTATGTCAACTTGATACAGCTGTAGTCATCTGAGAGGAGAGAATATCAGTTGGAAAAGTGCCTTCAAGATCTGGTCGTAGACAAGCCTGTAGGGCATTTTCTTAACTAGTGATTGAGAGGGGAAGACTCAGCCCTTTGTGGGTGGTGCCATTCCTGGGTTGATGGTCCTGAGTTCTATAAGGAAGCAGGCTGAACAAGCCATGAGAAGTAAGCCAGTGAGCAGTGACCCTCCATGGCCTCTGCATCAGCTCCTGCCCAGCTTGAGTCCCTGCCCTGACTTCCTTCAGTGACAGACGATAAGCAGAAGTATAAGCAAAATAATCCTTTTCTTTTCCCAAGTTGCTTTGGTTATGATGTTTCATCATAGCAATAATAACCGTGAGACAGGCTCTCTAGGAGGACTCTGAATGGGCCCTTAGGGTACAACAGAAGCCCAGAACCTGCCTGAAATAATACAATGAATTAATCACTTATAGAATTATAGAATACTAAAAGTAGTGACAGCCCAGATGAGAAACAACCCAGAGAATTCAATTTTGGTGTTGACTATATGTACAGGAACTCAGAACTCACAGCTAGAAGTCAAGGGTAATGACCACCAGAAGTGTCTTTCAGTCAATGTCAAAGACAGACTCAAACTTGATTAAATACAGATTTTATTGCAAACCAACACCGAGGAGTCAGAGCAGCTTTGTAGGCTGGAAACCCAACTCTCCTGGGTCTTTGGACAAAGGGGATGGAATCACCCTGCTTTCCTCAGACCTCAGCGGGTGGGATTTAGGGGCCAAACTGTGGTTGTTGTGTCTAAAAAGAGAAAACAGGCAATGTGCCAGCTTCAGTGGCAGGGTGAGCTAGGACAGCGCCTCAGGGCAAAGAGCTATCTACTTGGCTGGCTAGGGTTGAGCCCCACTGTGATGAAGACAAGTGGATACAGTAGCCACCACCACACCATGCACTGTAACATGCCACAGGGATCATGGGTTCCTGCCATATGGCCTATACCTAATACTGTTCCCCAGGCTGCTTTTTCTACACTGGCTTGTTTACTGAAACAAGGCAGGGACAAAGGAGAAAAGCAACACAGAAAATAAAACCATGCCAAAGGAAGGTAAGTTGCCAAAGAAATGAAACATTGTCCCAAATAAAAAGATGCAGGGCTCTCCCACTCCATTAGTCCTTCTGGAAGACTACCCACAGGATGAGGGTTGAGAGGGAGCGGACAGGACTGCAGAAGACTGGAGATACATACACACCATGAGACTTCCTTCATTAGGTGGGACAACTTGTATGGGACACGGATGTGCAAATCCTAGGACCTTGATGGAAACTTCAGGAACAAGTAGCAAAAGTGTCCTGGGGATCTTGTGAATGTGACAAATTCTTCTCCCCGAGGATGACTTCTTCAGAGAGACTTCATCAACTTGGTGACCAATGTCCAAACACAAGTCCAGACTCCAGAGTGGGTATTTGGGGCCCACTGCTCTCCCTTGACCACCATCATGGTCTATCTGCACCCACAGATTAACGCCCAGTATGGAATTCTTACAAGAGCCATCAGTTACCAGCTATAAACCAGAAATCCTCAAATGACTGCAATGAACTAGTTCCTGACTATACAGTTGATGGAAGGCTTCTTGAATTAAGTTTTCAACCTGCTGTCAGTGGCTCCTTCTGAGCATGTATCAACAGCACTGAGTGCAGGGCTATTTCCAGAGGGCAGGCTGCCTTGGCTTCGGTGGGTGTTAATTCTCACTGGTAGCATGGTTACCAGAGTACAGAAACCTGTACACACACACCAAGACTGAGAGCCAGGCAAACAGAGATGCCAGGCGGCAACAGGCACAGATGACCCTGTAAAAGGTTGGGACACCCGGGTCCCTGCCCCTTGGCCAGGTCCTCACACCATGGCTGAAGGTGGTCTGCAGCCACAGAGGAGCTGAGCTCTAGGGAGCAGTCTGATGATTGGCACAGGGGAATCTTCATTTTCTTGGACTCAATTATAGTTGCCTTCAAGCCAGTGGCTAAGTTTTCCTTCCTGCAGCATCTTTCAAGGTCAAGGCTGCTTAGGGAATGTGGTTGACACAATCTACCAATGAACAACTAACATGCTGTGATCTCTTCCTAAAGGAACCGAGGATTAAACACAGCACACCCAAGAGGAGGTCTTGAAGAGAGCAAGTAGTGGTGTCGAGGCCTGGTCCACTTCAACAAGAACCAAAGCAAGGCAGCTGTGGTCAGAAGGCAGACAGCATTCTTGCCACACCTGGGTCAGAGACCAGACCCTCAGACTTTCTCCCAACATCTCCATCAGGTAAAACGGACTCCAGTTTCTGCCGTTTTGCACATGAGGCTGGCCAAGTGTATTCACAAAGAGATGAGCAAGAGTGAACACACAGACACACACAGGTCTCACCAAGTGAGAGGCCCCATAGCAGTCCTAGAAGCAGCTCCACAGCCATGCCCCATCTGCCTTCATGCATGTGCCTGGTCCACACACTTCAATTTAGCTTTGTCTGAGAGCCTAGTCATTCCTTATCCCTAGTCAGAAAAGCAAGCAGACTAGCGTTAAAACAACAGCAAGCAGAGAGAACAAGGGAAGAAGGAAATGCTGCCTGCAGTGGCTGGTTGCTGTGGAGACAGAACATGTGCTCCCAGTTTGCTGGGACATGTCCCTCCTTAATTTCAAACACGCTTCATTTAGTGTTGGCCATAAAGACTGCCAGGCAGCCACTGGCCTGCACCTTCTCTAGAATAATCTGAAGGTGCAAGGTAAGCACGGAAGGCCTGGTTCATCATGAGAAAAATATGGTGAGGATTGATCAGGAGGAGTGAGTCCCTGGCATGCAGGGAGTAAAGGGGACAAGGTCTCCAGCTCCCCGATGATGAGGGTTTCCTTTCCTTCTGGTCATTAAAACTGCACAGCCCCAGGGGAGATGTTGAACATGGCCGGGTCGAATCGCTGGCCTCGGAAGGGAGAGCCTTCAGCATCCCACCCCTTCTTCAGCATCTCATGGACTTTCTACAAACAGAAAATAGAGAGATTAAAGGAGATCACAGGGCACCACATGCTTTCTCCTACAACAGACTGCCTGGAGGCACAGAGCCATCCTGTTTCCTCAGGACCTGAGGACTTGCCTGTTAGGACCAACTGGCCAGAGGACTGCAGGCCCTGCAGTAGTTTGTGCTCAGGAGAGGCATCCCATGACTGCCAATTCCTCTGCAAGACTGTTCTCCAAGACTGAATTTCTAGTTTTCCAGCTTCAGTCTCAGTAAAGCACTAACTGCTCATGTCCCATTAGTCTGTCCAAACTCCACACAACCCACAGAACCTGCAGGATTCTCCAGGGTGATGATTAAGATATGAGGATGTGGTGCCTCCACCCCATAGGAACATGATTAATGTGTGCAGAGGTGTTCGAGCATCCCTTGCCCAAGGAAGGACATTCTTATCATTGAGAAATGCATCATCAGAAAACATAGGTTTGATCCAAGATATAATGATGTAGACAGAGGAGGGGAGAGACCTCAAAATGCCCAGCCGTGGAACTAGCAGTCAGAAATGCCCCACTGCCTTTTGGGGACACAGTAAGAGCTGGTGGACTCAGCTCTCCGTAGTCCATGGCCACTGTTAAACTATCTAACCTTTGAAGATCAGAGGCAGACTGGAGTTGTGTAGTTACAGCTGGGACAAGCAGGAGGCAGTGCTCCTCAGGGCAGCACCAGTGCCTATGCTGATGGGCTAGCCTTTCTCTGAGAATCTGCTTTCCTCAGCTGCTACCATAAATGTACCCAAGGATGGGGTGTTCTCCCCTTGCTTCCAACCACAAAAAAAACTCAAAAAGTCTAACAAGATGCATGGCTAGAGATTACCCCCAATGGAGCACCTGTTGCAGACAGCCCTGCAGAACAGGTGCAGAGAACAGGTGCTGCTTCCCTTATCACAAAGATGACAGATTGAAAGTAAAGTGGGAAATCTGCACTGTCAGCAAAGTTACTGGATTCTCAGAACTATGGACTGTTAAACAAAATCCAAGCTTCCTGCTAAGAGAGGTTTTGCTTGTTTATAAACCTAAGTGAAGCAGCAATACGCACATCAGAGATACTTAGTACATAGCAGGCCCTCATCTTTTCCCATGAGAAGCAGCAATACGCACATCAGAGATACTTAGTACATAGCAGGCCCTCATCTTTTCCCATGAGAAGGGTGACTCTGTATAGTTTTAAACAAATGCAAGACGAGACCTGTCAGCTAAGTACACCTAAGCAGGAGGGAGGTTGCTGAGGCCATCAGGAGAGCCTCAGCCAGCTGCAGGGTGAATAGCAGCTATAAGAACCTGGTGGCTGGGTGGGGACCCACTGTGGCAAGCCCAGAGGGCAAAGGGCAGGTGGCTAGGTTTGTTTTCACAATTGAGGAAGCCCATGATGCCCAAGATAAATGCTTGGCTCTTTCTGCGGAGCACAGGCAGAGATCAGACCATCCTGTGTGCCACCAAGTTCACTCACGGGAAATGCTGGCACTGCCTCTGCAACGTCAGCCACTCTTTGTTAGGGGGTAAGGGCCACCAGGCTGGAGGGATCCTAGACAGACACATCTAAGTACAGACAGAGCAATGGCACCTGTGTACTTCTACCCTTCTAAATGAACACCTGCTCAAAGAACTCTCACTAGGGGAAATGAAGAGCATTCAATTTGTTGACTTTGGAAAGAAGTGACATATAATGGCAACATTAAAGAATTCAAAACGACAGAAGAGGTATAGTACCACTTCAAAATTAAAATGCTTCAAAACACAAAGCACTGGTGGCATTAGAAGCACAATTTAAAATTCTGGCAAATTTAGAAAATTTCAAGTTTACACCATAAATGGGCATCAATACAGAGCACGTTGGTAACTGTGACTGCCAATGCGCATAGCAGATGGAGGCTGATAGAAGAACCTGGCCTCGTTCCCATTCTCTCGCTCTCGCTCTCTGGTAGTTAGGACTGGCAATCCTAGAGAAGTGACCTCAACCACTCACAGAACTCCAGCATATGAGTACTGAATATGTATGTGGCTAACCTGTTATATCAGGAAACATAAGGCCATGGACCTCCCTTTCTAGTTCTGTTTCTTTGTTCAGTAAAGGAAGGTCCTAAAGATACCCTACACGGAGCCCCAGAGTGCTGTACATTTAAAGCCTACAAAGGAGCTGAGACTTCAGCACTGACAGGTAGTGGGACATGCTCGAGTTAACTATCCATAGTTGACTACCCATAGCTAGATGCTTCCTTGGCCATCCTGATTAGTTCAGCTTTGGTAAGGGAATCACACTGGATTCTACCATGCATTACTGGGCCTAGGCTCCTTGAAGGCCTTGTTGGGACAGCTCATCTGGGCAAGCACACTCATTTCCTCTATGGTCCTTGCCAAGTCCATAACAAGTCCACAGCAGAATCAATTTAAACTCAAGACAAAGCTCTTTCCACTAGACCCACAGCATCTTCAAGGTTTTTCTTAGGGTCCTTCTTAGCTGGGTAGAAGTTCAGTCTCCTCAGTTTCTCAGTGTTGGGTCATAAACGGCTGTGCGGAAGGAAGCTGCTCATCAGCCACGGGGACAAGTCTTCTATGCACAGTTGTACGGACCTTGTGTTCCACACTCAGGTTTCTGCAATGTCTTATGGGCAAAGAAGGCAGTCTTCATAGAAAGCCTCGCCTCTGCAGTGAGTCAGTTTCCCAGCAGCAGGTCACGTATGGGATGATGCATTAAGTGTGTATGTGCACAGTGCACACACACGATATTTAGCACTGCTATCTTTCGATTCTTTTACTAGCCTATTTCAAACTATCATTGAGGTTCCTGGAAGCCAGAACTTCCAGAGAGCTGCCTTGGTTTACTGGAGATAAAATACACTGCCCTATTCTCAGTCCTAAAGAGTAGGCTGGAGGTAGCCACCAGATCAAAGAGTTCTAAGACCTACAGGGATGAAAAAAAAGCAGCCAGTTCCTGCAGAGGACCATTGTTGAAACTGAAAAACAAGGGTGAACTGCTCTCTGGTAAAATCAGATTAAAGAGGCTGGCCTCTGGCCTCCTTGAAGACAGTTGTGTGCTTGTCCTCACTGATGCACTCTGTCCTTGAGGAAGGTGACACTAGGCCATGGTACCAAAGGAAGAAAGGAGGGCTATGTATGCATGGAAACAATGAGTGCAAGGATCAAGAGGACGGAAGAAGACAGCGTGGGGAGAGGGAGATAGGGAGCACAGAACCTGACACATCATGCGGGCCCTGCACTGCTGCTAATTCCCAGACAAGTGACACTGAGATTGTTTTGACCTGTGTGTCCAGCAAGGGATGCAATCCCAGGGACCTTAAGACTAAGAGGTGCAAACAGTTGTTGGACCTTCTAGCTTCTCCTAAGATCTCATAGCTAAGAGTCTACAGAAGACATCACCAAGGCTTGGCTAATGCACAAAGGCAGTTCAAGCCACAAGCAGTATCCTCGTGTTTCTCTACAACAAACACTCAGTCACAGAATCTGGGGAAGGCATGACGAGTCACTCATCTCTGGTCTCTCCATTCTGTGGCACAAACTTCTCAGTGGTACTTGGTAGCTCTTTCCCACACCTCACCCAGGATGATGCACTCACTTCTCCACTCCAAACAAACTCTTCCCTGGCAGTCACCTTATGGATACATCTGACTCCTTTTGTAGACAAAGTCCTGACCCTGGACACAGGAGTGGGCAGATCCATAAGGTCTCAACCATAAGGCGAAGGGTCACAGATAGACCTTCTGCCCAGTGGACACAGGCCAACCTGACTGGATTACACTGTGACCAAGCAGGTCTGGCGATCTCTGCTAAAGTGAAGGCTCTAAGCTTTCCAGTTGCTGCCTAAGGACCTCTGTGTACACGGACCCACAAAGATGTCCTTCCCCTCACCCACTCAGGGCCAGGAGAGAGAAGTAAACCCCATCCCCACTGCTTGAGCTGCTATGAGGCACAATCCATACTGAGAGATCAAAAACTCAACACCTCCTCATTGTGAAAACCAGACCACCTAACCAGGGCTGCTATGCAGAGCCTACAATCAGTCAACCTACCCTGCCCATCATAGAACATGCTCATGACATGGCCTGGTATGGATGGCCTAGAGGAAGAGGTAAAGATGCCAGCACTGCCTCCAAAGGCTTCTTGACCTTAGTCACAGGGAACATGCCCATGAAAACAGACTATAGTGGCCAATGAAGTAACAGAGTGTACCAAAGACCACTGCTACTCTGAAGGGAAGCATGGGACAATTCACACAATCCATGAAGTAAGGCTCCTTCAGAGAAAATAGGGAACACATATTAACTTCTCTAGAGTCCTGGGGGCTGGCTTCCTGAAGAGAGCCTACACCAAGTTTCAAAGCCATGCTTGGTATACACACACACACAAGCTTAGGTGCTACCTGGCTGGCCATTTGACAGTGAAAAGAACCTGAGGCAAAAGCCTTTTCTTCCTTAAGTAGTTACTCTCAGGATTCTCGAGGAAGAACAATGTGTCTACCTAAACATTCTTTGGCATCTGCACAGGTCAGACAGACCCAGCCTTTGGCTCTCCCAGAAGCTGCCGACCTCACACTCTCATTACAGCCCCAGCACTTTACTTCACCCACCCACCTATTTGCTCTGCACTGCCTGTTGTAGTCAGACCCTAAGTGGGTCCTGCAGCCTGGCCTCCCTCCTTCCACCAATGGGGCTCTCAGGCTCTGGGGGAGCCACTAGCACTAAACAACTCTAGGCTATGATGTAGCAGCTCAGGTATGAGATGTGGCTGAGCAGCAGTGTGTACCTGTCCTAGGTGAGGAATAGATAGCATGAGCAGTTGGGCTTCCCTAGGCAGGACACCACAGAGCTGCAGCAGGGCCTAAGACAGGACTAACATCTTCATGCCTTCTTCCCCACCAGCATGACCCACCCGCCTGCTGATGGTACAGGAGAGCCACGGTGCTCATACCAGCTCGTGGCTCTGGGGCTTGCCCTGCAGCTTCTGGTGGTAGTCAAAAGTGAGTCTGTCCAGGACTGCCTGTTCCTCCTCATCCACAGTGGCCATGGAGCGCTCCTTGTTGATCTTGTCGATGTCAATGGGCTCTTCTCCTTCCAGGATTGCACTCCACCAGTATTCGCCAACCTTGCTCAGGTTCACCTGGGACAAGTAGGGGGAAAAACTGTATCAAGTATGGCAGGAAACAGCCCAAGTCACTAGAGAAAGAATATTAGCAATGTGGACAGGGTCGACTAACGAACGGACAGAGCAAAGTATGCGAGAGGCAGATATTCCAGGCTGAGCTTTAGACCTGCACAAAGGCAAGGTGGCTGTATGGGTCAGGTATGAGGTCACAACAGGAATCTCTGAGCCACAGATCCCGCTGAGGGCACTAAGAAGCCCTCAGAGGCCGGGCAGTGGTGGCGCACGCCTTTAATCCCAGCACTCGGGAGGCAGAGGCAGGCAGATCTTTGTGAGTTCGAGACCAACCTGGTCTACAATAGCTAGTTCCAGGACAGGCTCCAAAGCCACAGAGAAACCCTGTCTCGGAAAAAAAAAAAAAAAAAAAAGAAGCCCTCAGAGTCAGTATACTGTCTACCACATGTGCCCACACTTACGAGGCAGACACTATTTTCTAAAGTCCTCTGATCCAGCAGGACCTGGCCCTGAGCTTTCCCATGCTCCTGCATCCCCACCAAGGAGAGCCCTATTTGGTAAGACTTTGTTTCTGCCCAATTCAATCAAGTTCCTCCTTTGGCAATGACCATTCTTTCTTCCAAGAGCAACACTCAATGGAGAGGTAGGACCTCTGAGATGAAGGGTGTAACCTGTTAAATGACAGAATCATTCAGATGACTGTGACTAGGGACCCAGGTGCCTGTTCTTTTTCATCCTTGGTACCTACAGGAGTCCTCCAGCCCAAGTTTTTGACTTCTAATGGTTCAGAGAGGAGCCCAAGATGAGCTGAACTCAAGCTGCAGGAATGTCTAGATGGACTGTAATCCAGCAAAACAGCACCCATCCAGTATCATGCAGCAAGCCCTCAGCACTGGACTCTGTAAAACTTATCACATGACCACAGAAACTCAGAAGCCAGTGGAATTGCAGCAAGAGTGGAATAGAGAACATCAGAGGCATCTTGCAAAACTGGTATTCAAGGACAGAGCTGCTTCTGTCACAAGGACACAGCACAATAAGATGCAGGGCACACCATTCCCCGAGGCTACTGTGTGTGTCAAAGGGACACACACAAGAAACTGGAGGCATTGGCAGTATCCCTCATGGCCACTGGCTGGACTCATCAGGAAACTGTTCAGAGTGGAGCAAGGTGTAATGTTTGCCCACCCTAAATGATGACTCTGACTAGATAAACAGGGTCAGTGCTCACAGAGGGGGCTAAGGGTAGTTAGAATTTTCTTTGAGTCACCAAGCAGCTCCCAAATAAAGACATGGAGACTTAAATTATTAATTATGAATGCTCAGTCTTAGCTTAAGCTTATCCCACCAGCTCTTTTAACTTCTTTTAACCTGTTTTTATTCATCTATATTTTGCCTTAAGGCTTTTTACCTTTCCTTCATTCTGTATGTCCTGCTTTCCTGCTTCCTCTATGTCTGTCTGTCTGGCCCCTGGGGTCTCTTCCCATGACCCTCCAAACCTAAAATCCTGCTTACTCTCCCTACCCAGAAGGCCCACCTATACCTCCCTCACTAGTGGCCCTTCAGCTTTTTATTAGATCAATCAAGTGCCTTAGGCAGGCAAGGTAAAACAGTAACACATCTTTACATAGCTAAACAAATATTCTGCAACAGTTAGGGGCTGTTAAAACTGACCTGCAGAACCCTGGGGTCAGTCCACAAGAATACTGTTATCTAAAAGTATAGGCTGACAGTACAGGAACATTCATAGGAAGTTTCCAGAAATGAGAAAAACAACATAAAAACTTGTGTAATCATGACATGACATCAGTACCTCAAAACTTCTACTCCTGATACCCAAAAGCACAAGGGAATAAAAATAGGGACGAGGGGCTAGAGAGATGGCTCACTGGTTAAGAGCACTGGCTGCTCTTTCAGAGACCTGGGATTGATTCCTAGCACTCACACAGTCGTTCCCAAATGTAAGCACCAATTTCATGGGATCTAACACCCTCTTCTGGCCTCTGTGAGCTCTGTACACATGTGGTACACAGAGACACATGGAAGCAAAATACCCATATACATGAAGGAAAAAACTCCTTTTTTTAAATAGGGGAGAGAAACTGCCTATGGTGGCAGCTCCACCAGTAAATGACTTCTGCTGTTTGGTTCCCAACTTAAAACAAAGCTATTCTAAATATTCTGGCCCCTGGCCCAATACTCATGTTCAGTTTATGAGGTGGGAACCCAAAGCAGTCCCCAAAGACTCTGAGAATTCTGCCCTGTCTTTACCAAGCTTGAGGGATGAAGAACCTTCAAATAGGAAGTTTTCTCTATTCCAGAAGAGATTCTGAGGTGTTACAGAACTGTAAACTGGCCGGACAGTGGTGACACACACCTTTAATCCCAACACTCGGGAGGCAGAGGCAGGTGGATCTCTGTGAGTTCGAGGCCAGCCTGGTCTACAAGAGCTAGTTCCAGGACAGGCACCAAAGCTATAGAGAAACCTTGTCTCAAAAAAACCAAAAAAACACAAAAAACAAACCCACCAAAAAACCCAAACAAACAAAAACCAAAAACCAAAACAAAACTGCAAACTGCGGAAAAGACAGTCTTATTTTTATGAGATCTACCGTAATATGCTATCAAAACTCCCAGGCTCTGTAACATACGTGTTGCCGTGCCTATTTAAGATGAAGAAAAGTCTCCTAAGTCAGGGCTGTGTGAGGTGGAGCCTCTTTCGGCTACCAGCCCACCAGTATCATTGCAGGGGGATGACCAAGCATATCTAACCAAGCAGTTCAGTTATTGCTAGCAGATCTTTGTACACCACACAGACCAGACTCAACTCCACCACCAGGTCCACACAGATGCTCAACACCACAGCTCTACAGACATAGTGACAAATGGAACACAGGAGAGAACGGATTATAGCCATCTGCCAGAAGTAAGGAAAGGTTCACTTCCGAGTCTAAAGCGAGGGGATAGAATGGGGCTTATCCCATGCCAGATCCACATATGCACTTAGCAAATCTAACAAAATTCATGTGAATCCTATCCCTTTTACCATTAAAATATTTAATTTCACAGAATGTCTAACTATAGGAACATGCTCAGGTTATTCCAAAAATTCTCAAAGGTTTTTGCAGCAATATGGATCAAACAGGCACTGTGCATACCAGACAAGTAATCTACGACTGTGCTACATTTCGGGCACGTGTGTCTGCTGCATGCACACAGTGTGTATGTACAAGTGGAGAACAAATGATGCTGGGTATTTTCCGCTATTGCCCTCCACTCTATGAAGTTAGGCTAGCTGGCCAGTGAGCTAGCTCCTGAGATCTGCCCCCGCTTCCCACCACAAACACAAGCAGCCATGCCAGGTTGTGGCTGCTGTTTTCTATTTAAAAAAAAAAAAACAAGCAAATACCCACAACATGGACACTGGAGATTCAAATTCAGGTCTTCATGCTTGTATAGCAAGTGTACTAAGTCATCTCTCAAGCCCCCTTAGTTCCCCTACTCCCCCTTTTTTTGAGACAGGGTCTTGTATGTAGTCCAGGCTGGACTTGAACTCATGATCTTATGATTCTCCTGTCTCTGAGAACTAGGATTAAAAGTATGTACTACCCACAAAAACCAGCTAGAAGATTTTAAAACATCTTTAATTAAAACAAAAACATTCCCCAGTCAGGTGTGCATGTCAAATGTCTAAGTGGATGCTACTAGAAGCTTAGGGCTATTGTACCAGAGAGCATAGCTTCAGCCACAATGGTAATAGGAACCATCCAAATGTATCACTTATATTATATATTACTTATACTGGTAAGAGACGCCAGTCACCTTGTTTTTTTCTAAATTTATTGTGAAAATTCATTTAACTTGTTTTTCAAAAGTGAACAGTTCAATGGCATTTGGTACAACCATAGTGGTATGCAACCAACCACATCTGTATGCTGAAACATGTCCATCACTCCAAAAAGAAGCCTTGTACCCAGTGATATACTCTTCATTTTACCCTAATAATTTATCTCTCTCTGCTACAACTATTAATGCTTTTGTCTCTAGATTTCACACAAATGATGTTGTTTTGTGAAGTTTTAGAGGATCATCTGTGTTGTAGCACGTATCAGAACTTCATTTCTCTCCATGCTGAACATTCCCCAGTCTATTTATCCATTCTCTGTTGATGGACACTTCTCCACCTTTTGACTACAGTGAATAATGCTGCTCCTTGTATGGGTTCCTAATTTCAATTGCCTTGGTGTTTACCTAGGAATAGAGTTGCTGGGGCATGTGGTACATCTATCTACTTCAAGAAATCCCCAGACTGTTTCCCACTAGAGCTGTACCACTTCCACATCCTGGCACTGCACAAGGAAGGGGTTCAGGTTTCTACTCCCTCATGGACATTTAGGATTCATCTTCAAGGGTCTGGAAGCTCTCCTGTTTTTCTTTTGCCTGACTGCATGTAAGCACACAAGCTCCAGTACCTTCCGCAGTGACTTCTTTCCTGCTAAGGTTTAGGCTGTTCTTGGTGCTGGAGCAGCAAACAGTACTAAGTTCTTGGAAAACCCAAAATGTTGTTTCCAAAACTTTTTTGACTCCTCTGAGATTATCTTCTTCTGCTCTGTTTTCTAAAGACTAAGGCTGCACTGTTAGTGTGATAATCATCCTCACCTTTCACTGGCCTGGCTTCCTTTTCCAGAGCTTTCTTGGAGCATTTCATGCCCTTTTCTGGCTCCTTACCCTCACACCCAGAGTCTACCCTCTCTCTTTAAATAGCGTATGTCCCAGAAGTCTTAGCAGACAAGTTCCTTGGAACATCACTGACTTCCTTGAGTGCTACTTCTAGGGAACTCAGGTAAGTCACTCTGGGAACCTAGTCTTCCAGGCAAATTATGTCTCCGGAGATAGGGTAGGGTGTTCTCAACACTTAAGACAGAACCAGAGTTGGGTAAGAACAGAGGAGAAACACTCTTGGAACAGACTTCATGGGCTCCTAGCTAGGGACCACACCCTCACAAAACTAGTCCCATGGTTTGCTTAAATTAACTGTTTTGGTTTAACATTTTGTTACTTTTTAACAAGTCAGGCTTGTGGAGGTGTAGTTTGCACACAGTAAAACTCACCCTGTTGCAGTTTCATCTCCTCCAGTCTCCACTACAACCCACCCACACCCAGGCCCCTCCTTCCACTTCAGTCTGCATTGCTCATCTTGCAGTCCAGCTTGTCCATGTCCAGGATGTCTTCCCCACTGAAACCCACAGCTGTGGGCTTGTACACATTTCTTTCTGGAGCCTGTGGGCTATGACGCTTGGTCAGACTATTCCATGATGCAGGTGATCACTATCTGTCCATGGCCATGTAGGTGTTCCTAGGGTTTGGCAGTTAGGCAGGAAGCCGCTGTAAGGCTTTTCATGATTCCATTTCCTGGGAGCGCAGTGAAGGTCAACAGGGCTGCAATGTGACCACATCAGCTATGCCCACCACCTCACTCTCATGGCTGCAGTGAGGAGTTCAGGGCATCACAGCTCCTCCAACCAAGTTGAGCACTGTGAGCTTCTTAGCAGCCACTCTTGTAGGTATAAAAGGCATCTCACTGTAATTGTCACTTTATTTCTCTGATGACGCTGAGTTTCATTGTGTACTTACTAGCCCACTCATTTCTTATTTGCAAATAACTTCAAATTTACACATTGTTCAAAGTATAGGCAGCCACATGGGCATTTTGCAGCTATGTGCCTGCACTGTCCCATTCTGTATGTATGTTTGCACACAACATAACAAATAATGGTTTCTCTGAACCACTTAAGAGTAAAGAACATTGTCATGGCCCTTTATCCCGAGTTACTTCCTAAGACTAAGACTAAGCAAGTCTTTTGAAGCTTCCCGCAGCACCGGACTCTGGTCTGATCTGCTCTGCTAAGGACCATGCCCACAGTGTTCCTCTCCTGTCTAGTGTCTCCTGAGGTATGTCTCTGGTCTACCTGCAGGTATCTCACAAAGATGTTTGTGCCCTCTTGCCCCGGCCTCCTCACATTGTCACCAGTGTCATTCTCCCCCACAGGCCAGGATACCTGACCTTAAACTCAGCCTCTCCTTACTGACAGGGCATGGGCACTACTAAAGGGAGCCTTCTCTACAAGGGAACTGCTTGCCACCTTCTGACTTCCTCCTTTCTCAGTGGCTTAGAAAGTCACTCTGAACCATCCTTCATTGGGTCAAAAGGTCACTGTGGTCTCACCATTTCCTGGATACACTCTCATTTTCCAGATCCTCATTTATCTATCTGGTCCCAGAACACAATAATTTCCCAGAGGGACCCCAGACCGTCACTGACGGAACAGTGCTCCCAAAATGTCCTCACAGAAACTTTACCCTCAGTGTGAATAAACTTACCTCAGCATCCCCCGATCTGTGCCGATGACTCACCAGCATTTATATCCCTTTCCTTCCTTAGTAACGGAACCTCATTTCTATTCAGGGAAGCACTGTGCCCAGTGAGGATGGCTTTACTCCTCGCGGCTGCCCGTGTGATTGAGTTTGGGCCAACGGGAATGCTGTGGGACGTTCCTTCCAGGAAGGCACCTTGGAACAAGGGCAGATAATGGGGTGAGATGACAGCATGGCGGGTGCACCTGCTCAGCTCAACACCCACTGTGGGGAAGAAAGATGTGGGCAGCCTCTGACTCCTGTGGGTATGTTACGAGCCACCACCATACAAACAGTCTCCTGATTTTCAATGTCATCAAATGCCTTGTGAGCTTAAGAAATTAAATCAGAACTGAGACACTGCACAGGTCAGAAGTATATGGGAGGCAGAATACACCTATACTCTGTCGAGTGGGGACAATCAAGTGATAAAAGCTATACACCACTTTCTTCCTACCACCCAGGAGGAGGGACTGAGGGCCCATCCACTGCTCAGCACAGTCCTGCTTTCATTTGGAACAAAAACTCTTAGCCTTCTATGTGAGTTCAAGCCTCAGCTCCTCCCTGCTGGCATCCAGGACAGAATCATGATAAACTGGAAACAGGACTCAGTCTGGAGATGGGCTCACATTCCAGTTCACATACATCCCAGGTTGGGGTGCTAAAATGCCAAAATGCTAAAAAATAATTTAATCTGTAGCTTCCATTCTGGATTTATAAAGAAGTATGGTAAATGATATGCAAGGATATCCTCACAGGCCAGGAGAGGTGGCTGGTGAGGCAGTAAAGAACAAGGGACCACTTCATCCTTGAAAGAACAATGAGAGCTGTCCAGACAAACTGGCAAGGAAAATGAAGGAGTCCCTGGCTGAGGCAGGGGGATGACATCACTGGCACCACTCTAGAAATGCTGCACTGTTCAGGGAGAGCAACAGCAGCAATCATCCTGGGATTCCACTTTCTGAGAAATAATAACTTCAGGAAATCATCTCAATACAGGCAGGGAGGTGCAGCTTGTATAAAAATACTCACAGTACTAAAAAAAAAAATCATAAATAAACACAGGGCAGAAGTTTTAAAGCCTGAACTCCAACATCTATTTATTTAGAAAATAGTCTAGAGCTATCTAATCAGTGTTAAATAGTCTGTGTGTACCATGTCAGTACATGAAGATGTGTGTGGGGAACGGCATTCACCTCTCAGGCAGCTCCAACTACCTTTCCAACACAGGCATGGCTGAGAGCCCTGAAGCAGAGCATGCCGCCTGCCTACAGCTACCCACACAATGCAGAGGGCAGCCAGCTTGCCAGTTCTCCACAGGGAGGAAGAAACGAGGACAATGCACAAGATCCAGTGCCTGGTTTCTGGAACCAAATGAAGAATCAGGAAAAGGAGCTGGTGCCGTTGCCACGGCTGATTTTACATCTCCGTAACCAGGCAAGGAGCTTGCCTGAGTCAAGAAGTCTCATTTAACATTCTCAAGTGTGGGAGGGAGGGAGGCAAGAACTGTCACACGGTTTTAGCTGCCACCCCTGCCTGCCCTGACTGTCTGGTGTGGGATCCACCACAAAAGGGAGGAGAAACAGGACACGTGGAAGGTGTTGAGAAGCAAGTGGCATGTCTGCATTCCCCTGATGTGAGGTGAGAAGGTCAGGAGCTCTTACTGTAGAGTCTGGGGTACCAATAACAGCTCCAAGTGCCACTCCTCTTCACAGAGTCTGCAAAGGTCCTAATGTGAGAATGCCCGAGGGCTGCTATGACAAAATTTAGACTGGGTCGGAGGACTGAGGACTTAAAATGTCACCCATTCATTTCTTGTATTTCTGGAGACCAGATGTCCAAAATCAAGGAGTAGGCACGGTTTTGGCTTCTTTCTGCTTCTGGTGGAATCCCTTGATTTATGCCCACATCATTCTAGTCTTTGCCTGGTCTTCATGAGAACTTCTGTGTCTGTCTCTTCTTCCGCCTCTTTCAAAGGTGTCTTTCAAATTCAGGGGTCACCCAGGAAATCCAGAATGATCTCATTCTTAATTACACCTGCAAAGCCCTTTCCTCCAAAAGAGGCCATATCCATAGGTCATCGTCCAAAACAAGAAGCAATAAGTAGGCATGTGGAGATCAGAGCCAGGTGCTCATTCCAACATCATACAAAAGTCAAGCACGGCTACAATGACGACTCACAGGCAGCCCCCGCCCCGTAGTTAGACAACCTTTTCTTAATCCATATGCTGAGTTTACACAGCAGATGCAATGTGTTGAGTGGAACAAAAACAGGCCCTTTATGAAGAAAAACAATAGGCTCAATAATTTACAGGATTGTCTCATATATGTAATCAGAAGAGAAAACAAAAACAAACAAAAACTAGCCCCAATAGGTCATCAATAAATAAAGTAAAAACACAGCAAACCTTTAGTTTTGTGACTGGACACATTCCATAACATACAGCACTTACATGCTAAGGCTGCATGGTAAAAGGGGCAGAAGACCAGTCCTGCACCTCTCATCAGGAAGGAACCCCAAGTACAGTGACCCAGGCTGATGAGAGGGCCAAAAGAAATGACTATAATGCCCATGGCTCCTCTTTTTCAAATCCCTTACTGTCCACATGTGATGTTCCCCTAAAAATAAAATCCATCCAATAATAGTACCAGCAACTCTGAGGGACAGGGGCTAATGGGTGTGGTATCTCAAGGGCTTTTTTTTTGGCTCTACTAGAGAAGTCATGTTTATGGCGGCATCTAAATGCAGCTAGTTGGTTCTTTTCATAAACTCTGCAGACAATAGGTATCTGGCAAAAATCAGACCAAAACCCAAACAGCAACTGGTACACAAGTAAGCCCAGACCATAGCAGAACACGGATGAAGAGTCCTCAGGGAACGTGTGCATGGATACCAGGAATAAGGATCTTCCATCTGACTGTCCTCTCCAGGATGGCTGTCTAGCTGTCTCCAGCCAGGCTCATGAGGGTACAGGTACAGCACACGATGTCTCCAGCCTGGGGGAGGTATCACCCACATCAATCTGACATGAGAGCTTCTCAGAACCACTAGGATCAGCTCCCTTCCCTCTTCACCTTAGTTTTTCTCCCTGCCTGGAAAGGTCACTTTTCCCAGCCCTCATTAAATGGGCTAGACCTTTTCAAGAGAGAAAATTCCAGCCAGGCTCAATCCCACTCTTGGGCAAAAACAACCCCATCTCAGAATCTCAAGTTCCTGACTTCTAAGACTCTATGAAGAATCAAAGAGTATCATATATCTCATAAAGCACCTGAGCCAACACATGTGTTACATATATGCTAGCAATTCATGAAGACGTTAGCGTTTGGGCTATCACCACATCCTATTCCATTTTTAGAATTTTTTAATGATTTTTTAAAATTGTTTATCTGCTTCTCTCTCTCTCTGTGGGTGTGTGTGTACACAAGTACATGTGTGTATCATGGCACACATAGAGAGAGAAATCAGGAGACAACTTGTGGAAATCAGTTTTCTCCCTTCACCATATAAATGCTAAAGGCTGAAATCAGGTCATCAGGCTTGGTGGCAAGCACCCTTAACCGAGCAATCTTGCTGGCCCAGTGTTTTGTTTGTTTCCGTTTCTCTTGAGATATTTTCTTGCTATGTAACCCAGACGGGCTCAAAACTAATGGCAACCCCTTCTGCTTCAGCCTCTCAAGTACAAGATCATAGGTACTGAGTCACAATGTATGACTCCATCCTATTTCACCAGTATGGACACGCACTCCAAAAGTAACATGGCTCTGGACTATTTATAAAGTCAGAGTTGGATTTAATAACAAAAGCTCTTAGAGGTAATTTAGTAGCAATCATATTTTATAGACATAAAATAAAAGGAATAAATTCCAAGTACACAGCTTCTAATCCCAGTGGATCTAAATACAGATGGAGTCTGTGAGCCCAAAGACCATTCCTATGGGGAATGCTGCTGGTTTTTGAGCAACACAGAGCACTTGGAAAGGGCTCCCAGTAGGGAACTGTGCAGAGTTGGGAACCTACCTCATTCCATACTCTGCCAAGGCAGAAGTCAGAGCTGTCACAGAACTCATGGTCCTTGAAGGCAGCAGCCCTAGAATCAGATAACTCTAGCATGGTACTCACAGCAGCCACGGGCAATGCCTGCCAAGATCAGGGCAGTACTGCCATGTTACTCATGCTCCAGAACCACCTGACCATGCAAAGCTCAACTTCAGGAGCACCTGGAACTTCAAGTGGCGTGCCAAGGAAAGGAGCTGGGTGCTCAGACCTAGGAGTCCAATACAGCACCATTAATATGCAGCCTTTATAGGTCAGAAAAAGGGAAAAAGAACTGAGCTGCTACACCCAAGAAGGTTACATTAGGGTTCTCCAAAGAAACATATAACAAATGAGAGGACACACATGGATATATAATACATATTAAATTGGCTCATATGATCACAGGTACAAAGCCAGGGAAGTCAGACCCTCAGAATGAGAGAGATCTATGGTGTACAGCCTCAGTTAGCTACTGAAGGCTCAAGGGTCACTCAAACAAAATCCTATAGATAAGAAGACAAAGAACCTGCAGTCTGATATTGAAAGCTTTTGTCTTGATATATAGTAAAGTGGGTTCTCAGGAAATGTTTCTCTTCCTCTACGTCATGTTCAGTCTGAGTCTAGCCTATTGGATGGTTCTGTATTGCCCATCTTCAGGGCAGGCCTTCCCCTCTTAGATCACTGACATACATAAAAGTTGCCTCTGAAACACCTTTAAACACACACCCATGCCTTACCAGTTCATTCAACCCAATCATGCTGGCACCCAAAGTCAGCTTTCAGAGGCAATGGGCACACTGTTGGCAGAACAGTATTTTTGTTTTCTTTGGCTGTGGAATGCTGCCCTGCCAAGGGACATGCATCATTGAGGTACAGAACAACAATCAGACAAATGTAGCCCATACACGGCTGGTGGAGCCCTGGGCCAGGTCCCTATGGATATCACCAGTACTAACCATTGACAAAGATGGGCCTGGGTGCTGGGAGATTCAGAACACACGACAGACCAGATCCAATCCCACCTCTGAAAACTCCACAAGCTATCTCACGGGCCTTAGAATACCGCAAGAGGAACTGGGTAGGTCAGGACCTGGCAGCCCTTAGGCACATGCCGGCGGGGCGAGGGGGGGGGGCGCAGGACGGGGGAGAAGGTGGTGTCCACATTCGCAACAGTAATTCTATTTCAGATGTGATAGCAAAATGAAGGAGAAGATATGCCCAATCCCCACAGGCGCTGACTGAGTCCGGTTAACTTGGTCCCTAGCCCATGCCTCCCCCAGAAACATGACTGTAGCTAAGACAGACCCACTGAGGGCTCAAGAGCTTTCTTCTTTACCCACCAGCAACAACAGATATTTTTATCTTACACGTTACATATATGAAGAACACCTGAAGGATTTTTTTTCATCCAAAGACTTGCTGTTTTTCATCTTTATCTCTCTTACCTAACTTGTTCCCTCTGTAGGAAGAAAAGAGGAAACAAGTTAGTCCAAGGTGCCCTGTGCTGCAGTTTTCTTCTTGGAAATAGCTCTTTAGCTATTGCAGGAGAGAAGGCTGAGCTGTGCACATCTGGCCAAGCATACAGCCCAAACTGTAGAGGTCTGTTGACTAGTAACAACTGGGCTCTTCATTCGGATTCACACCTCACTATCATATCCTTGTGCCTTGCCAGATACTTGGTGTGATCTCCTTGGTAAACTTAATAAATCCAGACTGGCAAAAAACTGCCACCTCCGTTTTCATTTTAATGCACTTGCTTTAGTCTTTCTACGCAGTAAAGCGGGTTCTCAGGATGACTAGGACTCTGAGGACACAAACGCAAAGGTTCATGGAGATGGTGCTAAATACACAAAGACTTAAGTCATAATTACTGTAATTAAAGGTCTCACTGCTCACTGGAAAGACTTGGCCAAAGAGGGTATCACAGCAGGTTTGAAACACACCTGAGAGCTCTGCACACAGTGACCACACTTACCAAAACACATTTTCCCGGCTCAAGGCTCCACAGGGAACTCTCCGTGTTAATCTTGTGGGTGAGCTTCCCTTCCATGAGGACACGCTCTCCATTTTCTTCCAGCATGGCCACTCGGATGGAGCCACTGCTAAGGGCCACAGAGACCTGAGAATACACCAGGAAAAAAAATCATCTTGCTTATGAAGGTAGCAGCATTCCAGCTGCGCACACTGTGACACTTGGGTTTACCAAACATTTCTGTGAAGAAAGCCATTCCAGCCTAGTCCGCATTCTAAGCAACCTGCATGCTATCAGCTCCTTTAGGCAAATTTACGGGGGGGGGGGGGATCAGGCTTGGAGGGATGGCTCAGCCGTTAAAGGCTAGGCTCACAACCAAAAATATAAGAGTTCGGTTCCCAGCACCCAAGGCTGTCCCTCCAGGTATGTTTTAAAATTTTTTAAAAAGTTAAAATTAAAAAAAAAATCAACTTTAAACAGAGATATCAAGTATTGTGGTGGAAGCTGCTGACTTTCTATCCAAATCTTTTTACCTTCTGCACTTACAGAGACTGGCTCTCGGGCTAGAAGGCAAGCAGAGAGATAGGAGATGGGCTTTCTTTCACCTCCCCCATGACTACCTAGAGACTGCAGAAGCCTCAGTTCAATTCCAGAGGGAATCCTTGTGTTGCTCTCATGGTGTGTTTCCTTCCCACGAGAACCCATTCTCTGTTTTCCCCTCAAATGGCCACACAGACAGTCACTGGCGAGAGCCATCTCTCTGACCTCCTCAGGCCCTGGACCACTGTACCTAGAATAACTGAGTTGCTTGCCCAAAACTTTCTGGCAAAAGACATGTGTGGTCTCTTCTTTCTCTGAGTGACTATAAAGAATGTGATTATAGTTTGGTCTTCATCCAGGACAATAAAACTAGTTCCTTCAGTTTTGTTTCTGTCTGTTTGTTTGTTTGAAACAGGGTCTCACTTTGTTGCCTAACCTGGCCTGGAACTCACTGCATAAATTGGGCTGGCCTTGAACTCACAGAGATCCACCTGACTCTGCTGCCTGGCTGCTGGGATTAAAGGTATGTGCCATTTTGCTCAGCCTTTTAGCTTGGTTCTTTATGAAGTCGAGCCTCAGGACCTTTCTCTCCGGGCACTGGGCAGAAACTGTCTACGTGTCTACTTTGTTATCATGGGTATAACTTTTCCTGCCCCAAATGTGTGTCTCCACAGTGAACTGGGAACTGCTAGGAAAACGTTCCCCACTTCATACCACATCACCATCCAGCTATACAAAGCAGATTGCATGACCCCAAAAAGGTGTAAGTTCTATAATTAGAAGAGAAAAAACTTGCATTTGTTTCACTTACTCATTTACTTTAAAAAGGCTTACTATTTTATGTGTGTGTGTATGCACAGGTACAGGCATGTCCACCATATGCATGCAGGTGCCTGTGAATGCCAAAAGTAACTGGAGTCCCTAGAAGTGGAGCAGCTGGTTCTGAGCCATCTGATGTGGATGTAGGGAAACAAACCCAGGTCCTCTACAAAAGTAGAAAGCATTCTTAAAACACGGAGCAATCTCCCCAACCCTGCATTCATCTTTTGTTGGAGTATTTGCACAGATGTTAACTAGTTGCATCTCCTTAATCTGAAAATTTTGGACTAGAGATGTTCAACCTGTATTTGCACAATGCATACTAAATAGACACTGGGAACAAGTATATTAAGTTTATTTTTCTTTTTTTTAAATATTTATTTATTTATTATGTATACAATATTCTGTCTGTGTGTATATGCCTGCATGCAGGCCAGAAGAGGGCACCAGACCTCATTACAGATGATTGTGAGCCACCATGTGGTTGCTGGGAATTGAACTCAGGACCTTTGGAAGAGCAGGCAATGCTCTTAACTGCTGAGCCAT
>JAQHUG010000046.1:9848547-9887756 GCA_028555095.1 Dicrostonyx torquatus | reverse complement strand
CACAGCTTCACAGAGATAAACAAATGCAACACAGCTTTACACTGTTAAACAAATGTTCCACAGAACAAACAAAAGTAGCACATCTTAAAATAATATTCTACACAAAGAGATCATTTGCTAAGAAAATATGACATTCCAGAAATTATTAGAATTCTTATTAGCTAATTTTCGAGAAGAGTAAAACACTATGCCCTTATGTTGAAAAGACACCCTGCCCCTCAAGAGCTGAGCAGAATGAATACAGGACAATTTGATAACACTATTCTGAAGATGACATGATAATGTTTACTCACAAAGAACCCAAGCAGATGACCGTGGGTAGAAAGAAGGAGAGGGTCCCTGAGATGCTCGGCGGACTAATGGGTCGGCTGTTGAGCCTGATGATCTGAGTTCTATCCCAGAGACCCAAGAGCTGAAAGGAGAGAACCGGTCCCTGAAGTTGTCCTTCAACCTCCACATGCCATGGCATGTATGTGTGCACACACAGATAAATATACATAAACAAATGAATAGATTAAAACGTCATTTAAAATTCAAAAAGGGGGAAATGCTTTGGCATACATCCAAACTAAAATAAAAGCTAAATAAAATAAATGCATTTAAGACAAACAAGCTCTTGCTATCACATATCACTTACACGACAAGGAGTGTAAACGAGAAAACTAAAAGAAATAATATTCCAACTAGGATCCAAAACACGGTAACACTTTAACCACAGTGCGAGGTGCAACTGGAAACAGTCAGTCATGCCAGTGTCACCAGTGAGAAAGGTCATCAAAAAGAAAGTTGGTTTCTGGACATCACACAGTACGACTGAATCTCAGTAACTTGAAGGACATGAGGAAAGTACATTGTATTTGACAATATAAAAGGGTAGTAAGAAACCACTCAGTAAATGTGAAGTGAAGGGAATTCTAAAAAGCTTTTTGGCAAAATCTGTCCGCATCAACTCTATGAATGCTGGAAACCAGCCAGGGATATCTACACAAGAAAACCTGGAAGCTCTGTGGAATTCTACTCTGTCCTAACCTCATCAAACTCTCTTCCCAGGGCAGCTCCAATTCCCAGTCACTATCACAGGAAGCAATACAGGAGCTCTTCAAAGTTCCATTCTCAGAGAACTACCATTATCTAACCCATCCGAGGTTCTGTAGAAGACCCTGCCAACAAGGAAGGGTGTGTATGGACGTGTTCATACCTGGCTGTAAGGTTGTTTTCTGAAAGCCTTACCCAGGGCAGTGTTTGTTAAAAATAATTACAGGCAATTGTTTTAACTGAGGCAATGGATGACAACTGAGCAAACTAAAGAAAAGGCTAGGGAATAAAATGTTCAAACGGCTTTTAAAAGCTCTGACATATTCCAGAACAGCTAAAGGCAAAACATATGAGACCCAATGCATGCTCAGGAAATACTAAGATGACCTCTGGTTCATCTGTATACCATCCTGACTTGTAAACAGACAGTGCAAAGCACAGGGGAGTTAGGTGTTCTGGTGTTTAAGGACCACTAAGTTCACAAAGTAGTCAGAGTTCACCAGCTCTGTATAACACAGAATATAGAACTCAAAGAATTAGTTCAAAAAGTCATTCAACAACCACATCAAATACCAACAGAAATCACAGAGGGGGAGGAACCTGATGTCCAGTGCAGCCATGTTATGTTACTTTCAATAAGGATCTTTCTTTTCCAAGTCAGGGTTTCTCCTGACTGACCTGGAACTGGCTCTGGAGACCAAGCTGGCTTCAAACTCATAGAGATCTGCCTGTCCCTGCCTCCCAAGCACTGGGACTAAAAGTGTGTACCACCACCCAGCCAATACTAAGATTTAAAAAGTTGGTTTTTAAATTTTTTTAAAAATATTTATCTTATTTCATTTGTATGAGTGTTTTGCTTGCATGAGCATCCAAGTATCACATACATTCCAGAACTGGAGTTATAAGTTGTGAACCATCGTGTGGGTGCTGGGAATTGAGAGAAGTACTCTCAACCACTAAACCATCTTTCTAGCTCCCATAAAATGTATTAAAAAAATAAAACAAACAAACCAGGAGTATGGCTCCTACATAGGGGAAAGCAATGAGCAAAATTTATGAAAGCAAAGACAAGGGCTTGTAAAAAATAAATAAGTAGGGGCTGGAGAGATGGCTCAGTGGTTAAGAGCATTGCCTGCTCTTCCAAGTTGTCCTTCAACCTCCACACGCCATGGAGTTCAATTCCCAGCAACCACATGGTGGCTCACAACCATCTGTAATGAGGTCTGGGGCCCTCTTCTGCCCTGCAGGCATACACACAGATATAGAATATTGTATACATAATAAATAAATAAATAAATAAATAAATGTTAAAAAATAAAAAAGTAAATAAAGTCTACAAATCAGTCATTTTAAAATACACTCAAAACCTAAAGAAAACCACCTGTACAGCACTAAAGGAAACCATCAGGACAATGTCTCCAGAGAAGATCAATAAAAACATGGAAATTAGTAATCCTGAAACCAAGTATGAGTTGTAGAGTTTAAAAGTGCCTGGGAAAGGAAGCTGACAGCCGCGTTTAAATGAGTGGGGTGCTGCTCTTCCGCGACTGGAGTTCAATTCCTGCCACCCATACAGGGTAGGTCTCAACTGCCTATAACTCTGCCTCTAGAACTGTGCCCCTGGCCCCTCAGATACTTACAATCAAATGCACATACCCACATACAGACATTAAAGAAAATTTTTAAGTCAGAGCAGTGGTGGTACAAGCCTTTAATCCTAGAACTCAGGAGGCAGAAGCAGGTGAATCTATGAGTTTGAGGTCAGCCTGGTCTACAGAGTGAGTTCCAGGACAGCCAGGGCTATAGAGAAAAACTCTGTCTCAAACATTTTTTAAATTCACAGTTTCCAAGAGCAGATCTCAGCATTTGGAAACAGAATCAAGCAAGCTTAAAGTTGGGTTAGACCGAGGAATAGAAGGAAAATGAAGATGGCTTCAGAGCCCACAAGACACCATCTAACACACCAACATTTTCAAAATGGGACACATAGATAAAAGGGAAAGAGAAATGCCAGAAACTACTTGAAACAATAATGGTTGAAGATTTTCCCAATCTGACAAAGCTATCACCCAGAAGCCAGTGAATTCTAAGTAGAAATCTAAGAGATCCACACAAGACAATCATTACATACTCGCTTACCTACAACCAAACTCAAGGGAGTCCTGGCTGAAACAAAAGGACTGAATCCGCAAGTGGAAGACTGAATCCATAGAAAAAGAGCTCAACAGGGAACTATAGAGGCTAAATAGGATGGGAGAGAAAGAGAGTTACACTGCTGCTGGTTGGTGGTGGCACACTCCTTTAATCCCAGCACTTGAGAGGCAGAGGCAGGCGGATCTCTGTGAGTTCTAGGCCAGCCTGGTCTACAGAGGGAGTTCCAGGGCAGCCAGGGCTACACAGAGAAACTCTTGTCTCGAAAAAAACAAAACAAAACAAAAAAAGTTACAACTACCTAAAACATAAGTAACAGCTCAAAGTAGCAGAGAAATACATATGAATGTATTTTAGAACACTGTTAACAAGGCAACATTAACCTGCAAAGACTGCCATGAAGTCCAATGTAATCACAGGCCTTGTGGCAAGCACTAAGAAAATGTTTCTTTAGAAACAGCTACAAACACTGTTAAGAGCGATCAGCCCTAAAGCAGGACACCTAATGCTCACAGATGAGCTTGTTCAGCCTCTGGAACAGTACAAAAAGAAATGCATGCAGCCAGCCTGGCAACATCCCTCAGTTCCCTGAGAAACAGGGGTTGCCCTCACTGTGTGAGCTTAATAAACATAGTCTTTTCTGTTTAAGGTCAGGTTTCTGTCTCTGTTTCTTCACACTGCCTCAGAAATCTAACAATACTACTCTAGAAACCCTTCATTTAATAGAAAGGAAAGTAGTAATGAAAAACTGTAGGAGGAGAAAAACTGAATAAAAATTTCAAAACCTACCATAAAGTCATAGTAATCAAACAATATGGTATTGACATAAAGGCCAGACTCAGAAGTCAAGAGCATTAGCCGCTTTTTGAGAGGACCAAAGTTCAGTCCCAGCCCCCCACGTCAGGAGGTGTTGTATGGAAGCCCCTCATCTCCTAGTTATAAGATGCAACTCTTAGACTTTGTCCATTAGCCAGTCACCTAGAGCAGAGCAATATGGTGGTAGCCAGACTTCCTAGGATTCCAGCAATTACTCCCTCTCCCAGCTCCAGGTGATCTCAGAATATGCTAGACTACGGATGGATGTGAAGGCTGATTAAAGAGGGCTTCTAGGATGCAGCTTCCATGAGGTCTCTATTCATGATGGGGTGTGACTTTATTGTGCCATCCAAGGGGGCCATCCATGATCCGGTAACTCCTTGCCTGTGTTCTGTAAGAAAGCCCAATAAGTTCCTTGGTCTCATCAAGTTGGACTTTAAGTAATATCATACTTTGGTCTGAAACTCCAGCTCCAGGAAATCCAGTAAGGCCACACACATACATGTGCATATACATGCACATAGATATACACTAAATAAATAATAATTAATACATAATAGTAAAAAGTTTAAGTTATGTTTCTGTGCATGTACCCATTCTCATGGAAGCCAGAGGTTCCAGATGCCCTGGAGCTGGAATTACAGCTGGTTATGAGTCCCCATCTGGATACTGGGAATTGAACTGGGATCTTCTGGAATAACACTATGTGTTCTTTACCAATGCACCATCTCCCCAGCCCCAAATAAAAAATCTTTTCAAAAACTCAATTCAAAATGTATCAAAAAGAATTATGAGAAAACTGTAACTGACAAAAAAGCAATACAAAAATTTAATCTATGGTCTGAGCATGACACATACCTTTAATCCTAGCATTAAGAAGGTAGAAGCAGGTAGATCTCTGTGAGTTCAAGGCAAGCTTCATCTACAGAGGGAATGCCAGGACAGCAAGGCTAAAGAAAGACCTTGTCTCAAAACGAACAGTTTTTTTTTTGTTTTTTTTTTTTGTTTTTGAGACAGGGTTTCTCTGTGGCTTTGGAGCCTGTCCTGGAACTAGTTCTTGTAGACCAGGCTGGCCTCGAACTCACAGAGAGCCACCTGCCTCTGCCTCCCGAGTGCTGGGATTAAAGGCGTGCGCCATCACCGCCCGGCCAAACACACAGTTCTTAATAAAGAAAATAAAACTATACAATGAGGCTGCTGAAATATATGACTAACCATAATTTTTAAAGAAAAATAAATTTATGCTAGTTTTAAAAATATGTATTTATAACTTAAACACTAAATTTTGATTTTAGTTACAATATAATTAGATAACTTCCCCCTTCCCTCCAACCCTAACCTATACCTTCAAATATTTGTTTGTGTGTATGTGTGTATATGTATGTGTGTGCATATGTGCATGTATGTTTACACACACAACTTGCTTGATCTGTCTAGTGTTACTTGCATGTACAAATGGATGCCAGTTTTGTTATCATTCCTCAACTTATAAAAGTGATGGTCACAAGGAAAAGGCTTCAACGTGTGAATGTTCTGAATAACAGCACTGAGTTATACCAGAAAACACTGAAACTATGGAGATCTCAGCAGGAAACCTCCAAAAAAGAGGAAAGGTTCAGAAATACGGTTAGAGAGAAGACTAAATATTACTAGAGAAACATGGTCTGCTGACAAAGCTGCTGCCATACTTTAAACAAGTTAAGGAAATTGCTTAGGGAAAAAGCAAGTCTTCATTGCACTGAAACTGGGCTTTGAAGACAAAGATATTTCAGAGGGCTCCATTCATAAAAGTGCAAAGGAAGCACCAGGGCACGGAAGGACAGATTTGCTAGGGTACTGTGTAGCTATGAAATCTGACAGGTTACACAATAAAGGCAAGCAAGATCTCAACAACAACAACAAAAAATTATCTGCCAGTGAGTGTTGTGGTAACCTAATCAGAAAGCGTGGGTGACAGCCATATTGTTTATGGAACGGGTCCATTAGTGCTTCATACCATGAGGAGGGGAAAATACTTGGAAGAAGAAAAGTTGGAATTTAAAGTCCTATAAATGATAGACAAATCCATCTGGCCATTCTGATCTGCTCTGAAAATGTCAATGTGGACACAACCTCAACACATCAGCCCTTTGAATAGAACATTACTGCATTTGTCAAGGCTACATACTAGTAGCACACCTATCAGCAACTGATTCAGACATAAGGCGGTCGGTTCCAAAAGTTACTCACTGCTGCTGCTGGGGCAACATTGGAAGCCACAGGGAAAAGTTAAAGCAGAAAATAAATGTTTACTAGAAGAACCTCCAGATGGAGGAACTATGAATAGTGTCAAGTGTTTTCCCACGGACGGATGGTGCTGGGAAAGTCATAGGTGCAGCAGGACAAGCGACCCTTCTCATGATGCACTGGATGGAAGAAGGAAGAACATGCTGAAGTGCATTCAAAGGGGAGAATACGTGAGTCATCTCCAGAGGAAGAGGAAGGTAGGCAAGTGTTGGACATTAAAGAAGATGTGTGGACGATACATTAAAGTCATAAAGTCATATGATCATAAAAGAAAGGTTGGGCTGGTCAAACGGCTCAGCAGGTAGACAGGCTTGCACACAAGCCTGGGAAGCTGAGTTCCATCAATGGTTACCACAAAGTAGCAGAAAAGAAGTGACTACCAAGAGTTGTCAATTGACCGCCACACATGTACACTTGTGTACACTAATCCTTCTTAAAGAAGTGATTTATAATTAAAATGTCTGTCTAAAACTTCTTAACAAAATAAAAAAAATTAAAAAATCAACTATGGAAGATTCCTAGGCACTGACATCATTGTGGCTTGATGGAGAATAACAAAGCAAATGGTTCTGCTTTTGATGCATTACAAGGTGAATTAGCAGCCCAGTGCTATACCTATATACACATATGCCTATGCCATTCATCTCATCTCATAACGGTGATTATAGTGTATCACGATATTTTAAGAGAAAATTCATATAACTATTACAGTATACTTTTAAAATGCTATTTTATTATATACTATTAATCTCTTACTGCATCTACTTTTTACATTAAGCTTTATCATATGAATGCTGCATAAAGAAAACATATCATATATACAGGTTTTGAAGCCATCTCTGGTTTTAAGCATTCCCTAGGAGTTTTAAAACATATCCCAAGGATAAGGGAGGGACACACACACACACACACACACACACACACACACACACCACAAAACACTAACCTCTCTAGCTACCAGGCGCTCCTGGAGAAAGAGCAACAACATAACAGAAAATGGGGAAGCCAAAGCCAGGAGAGAACAAATTGAGAGAAATATAAGTTCATACTGAGCATAGAAGTTACATTTTAAATTTTGTAGAGAGTCTTCCCATATAATCTGGCAGGCCTGACTGCCTCCAGAGCACTGGCCTTACAGGGATGCACCTTCACAACCCACCAGATACTATGATGATATTTTTCGCTTAACCTTTACAAGGCCCAGAAGTATGAGTAAGAATGTTGTCAAATGTAGTGATACTTTGTTTGTGTTTTAACAAATAAAATTTGACTGAAGATCAGAGTACAGAGTTAAGCCACTAGAGGCCAGGCAGTGGTGGGTCATACCTTTAATCCCAGTATTTGCGAGTCCTGCGCCTTTAATCCCAGCAGTAGGGAGGTAGAAACAGAAAGAGACATGGCTGGGTGAAAAAAAGAATATAAAAGCGGGAGGAGACGAGAGCTCGGTGTAGTCTGGAGATGCAGTCTGAAGTATTCAGTTAGAGTATGTACCCCAGGACAGGGTCGCCCTTTTGGTCTGAGGATTCAGTAGATATAAAAGGTCTCTCTAGTGGCTGGCTGCTCTGCTTCTCTGATCTTTCAGCTTTCACCCCCTAATATCTGACTCTCGTGTTACAATCAACAAGTCTGTTAAAAAGTAGAAGCTCTTGAGCGTGCTAGTGAGTACTGGCATGCAGGTTTAATACAGCACTACAGTTTTGTGGTAATTACAAGAATATACCTTTAGTCTTGCAACTGCACTTTACAGAATTTATTCATATGGAAATGCATAGATGCAAAACAAAATGTAACAATAGCTGAAAAAACTTCAGTATAGTTTAATAATCACCCTGTTGCTTGAAGGGGGCAAAAGCAGAAAGTGGGAGCTTTGAGTGCCAAGGGTAGCCTAGCCACCTGAGCCTCAAAGACTAGGGACAGGGAAGTGAAGGAAAACTCAAGAACATGGAGATAAATAAAAATGGCCAGAGCTGCGCTAGTAGACCTAGATGGACAACAGGGAACTTACCTGTGCTAAAGACGGGAATGCAGAAATACTTATACTATTTATGCTTGATTATGTATGTATATCTGCTAAGTAGACCCAAAACCAGTGGGGTTTTCATACAACCTCACAACACAAGAGGCACCAAGCCAGGTCTGAGACTTTCCAATGGTCACATTTATATAAATTTAAAAGTCTAACTGCCTTTTCTGTTATGGCAATTTCCTGTAATAAAATCTTCCTAGCTTTTTTTTTTTTTTTTTGAGACAGGGTCTCTCTGTTTAGCCCTGGCCATCCTCAAATTCACAGAGATCCACCTGCGCCACCAACCCCCACCACCCCAGTCCTAGCAGCCATCACATCCCCACGATCTTCCTATATTTCCCCAGACCCATTCTAAGAAGGGAATGCTGTACGTTAAAGCTTTCAGCAAGGGTTCAGCCCCTGCATCAAGCTCAGAAGAAGGGGGAGAGAAGGCCGCTGCTCTTCCTAAGCAGCAGAGAACAGGTCAAGCAAGGAATATGGTGAAGAAAAGACCAAACCATGAGGAATCTTTTGAATTATCCAGAAGAAACATTGTTTAAAATCCTGTATGCAAAAAATGAACTTTCTTTTTTCCTCTAAAGAACACAATGCACTGGGTACACACTCCCATTCATTCTCAACCAGCATGAAAGGCCAGGATGCTGTCCTCACACTCACTTCCACAGAAAGAAGAGGAGTGAGAAAATCTTAGGAGGCAACTCAAAGGACCAGCCCTGAGCTCCCACTAGAGAGCAGAGGCCAACGCCTGCTGCTGTGTCCCTCATTTAACCTTGAGTCCCACACCCACGGAGCACCAAAACAAATGGCTGCCTACACAGGGCCTCTTCATCACCAACCAAAACCGATGACCCTGGCTCCAACTACCAAAGCTGCTGCAGTCATGGCTACCAACATGATTACATATGATGGATGCCGGAGACAAACCAAAAATAAAACGCTGCTGACAGGCAGCTATAACAGGTACATTTAGGGGACAACTGGAAGAGAACCAGTCAAGAAAGAAGTGCAACTCTAAGGAAAAGCCCTTAGGTCAGAGGAACCCAAGAGACATAACAGAAACTTATTTCAAAGTTTTAAGAGAGGACTGACAAAAGCTCTTAGCCATCACTAAGAAACTGATGGACATTTTTAAAGTTTCAAGTAAACATATATTACACATTAACCATATGCTCCTTCATGTGCCATCCTCCCCGCCCCAGTTAGTCTTTGTTCCACTAGACAGTTTCACTTTTACTTTCTACCTTCATGTCATGTATGTGCATACATATAATAATGAAGTGCGGGAGGGGGCATAGAAAAATCCCTATTGTGTGTTTGTTTCTACATAACACATTTAGAGTCCTTTGCGCTGACATTATTTGAAAATACTATAGCATACAGTATTTTAAAATACTAAAACATGTATGTTTTATGTATGTATGTAAAATAAAGGAACTACAAAGAGAAAACATTTATTTGCCTCTCTGAGACTGGCTGGCTTAACTTGCTTGATCTGATGCAGGTCCAACTGTAGCAATTTCCCTGCTGCCAACATAACTTCTCTATGCCGGAAGACTTCCCTGTGACTCTATCACATTCCTTCCTCCACTTCTCTATGCCTGGGTCCACTCCTTAGCTACCGTGACAGTGCTTCAGAAACACTGCTGTGCAGTACTCCCTGGTACACTGACTCAGGTAGGCACCCAGGAGTGTGACAACTGGGGTCACACGTAAGACCTATGTCTCAGGCTTGGCTTTTTGTTTACTTATTTGTTTTATCTGAGAAGCCAGCATACTGACTTCCATAGTGCTAGACTAGTTTAGATTTCTACCAGTAGTGAGAAATTTTACTCCCACATCCCCACTGGCATTTGTTGCTTATTTTCTTAATGACTGTCAGTCCTAGCTGCTTTTTGCTTTCTTTAGATAAGACCTCACTATGAATTATGGCTGACTTGGAGTTCACAGAGATTCACCTGCCTCTGCTGCAGTACTGGGATTAAAGGCGTGCGTGGTCATCACCATGTAGCTTTGATATGCATTTGTATGATGGCTGGTGAACAATTTTTTCCTTTTGTTTATTAGCAATACACATTTAATGCCAATCTCAGTGACTCAGTCTATTTCATTCTTCCACTTGCATATTGAATTGTTTGATTTCTTGTTGTTTAGTCTTCTGTCTGGTGCATAGCTAGCAACTGCTTCCCGTTTTGGCAACTGTCTCTTCACCCAATCAGCTGCTTCCTTTGCTATATAGAGAAGACTTTTCATTACATGAGATCCTATTTGCCAGTACTGGTCTTACTTCCTAGTGGATGGTGCCCCATTCAGAAAGCTCTTGCTGCACCTATTTCTTGAAGCATTTTCCTTATTTTACCCTCTAACAGTTTCATAGTTTCAGGTCTTACATTAAGCAGACCTGGGACTTGTTAAAAAAGAAAGTTTGCAATATTATAAGCATAGCATGGAAAAATATTAGGGAGAAAAAGAAAATGTACTACCATGTGGGAGATAAGGATCTTCACAGGTAGAGCACAATACAAGCAACATCAGTGGTGTCACAAACGCCGCCATTAAAAGTTGACAGCACATCTAGAAAGCTTCCCTACCCTATTGCAGTGCTTTAAAGAAACAGGCTGGGCTCCCATGAGTGCATGGTGAGCCAAAGAACCGAGTCACTGAGATGTGCACTTCACCTATGCTGGACATACGCAATAAAAAAGTGTTCAATGCCAGCGATCAATCTTGGTAACACCACTTGGGCCATGTGCTCAAACACGGAAGAATGAGTCAGATCCAGAGTTAGTTAGTAAAAGCAGGACTGCGCCACCATGAAGATCAGAGGAAATACACTAGAGAGAGACAAGCATCTGAACTACATGGTATAGCAGCAGTTCCATACCAAGATGTTTGTGGTACACGCCATGCCTCCAATTCTCACAAGTGAGTGGGTGTATTTGAAATCTGTGTTCCTAGGAGCTGTCTTGGTTGCCAACATAGGTCTTTTGAGTCACAGGAAAGAGAAACTAATTTTAAACTGGTCCTACTATGAACCCTTTCAGAGAAACCTGCAGAGGTGAGGTTCTTACAGAAAGGATCTGACCCGTTGGGTAGGTTATGCCTGTAACTCCAGCTCTAAGAGATCCAGTACCTTCCTTCTAGCCTCTGTGAGCACCTGCACTCACATGCACATACCCATACACAAATACACAAAGATATACATAATTTAAAATTAAATTAAAAACTTTAGAAGAATTTATTCAGTTTATTTTGCATACAGGGTATATATTCATGTATATGCATATATGTACATGCCCATGTATATAGACATGCAAATGTGTATGTGTGTGTGCATCCCAGTGGCTGGTGTTGGGTGTCTTCCTCTACTTCACTCACCACCTTATTTTTTTATGACAGGTCTCTTATTGAACCTGGAGCTTGTTGATTCAGTGATGCTAGCTAACTGGTAAATTCTCAAGATCCTTCAGTATCTGTCACTCCAGCATTGAAACTACAGGCACAAAACATGGCTTAAGTGTTTTTATGTGTGTGCAAGCACTTTAACAAGTGAAGTACCTTGCCAGCCCCTTAAGTTTGTTTGTAATGAGTGCACTGGCACTCCTACCACAAAATGAGATGGGAGTCAACACCTGACCCAAGAAGATGTTTGAAAAGCTACTTGGGAAAGACAGCACCTGCCCCAAACCACCCAAAACAGACAAGGTAAACTGAACCTGATGGTCTGTTACTATGTGGGGTTAGGGTACCAGCCAGGCTGTCCCTACCGTCCCCTGGAAAATCATATAACTTGACTTCCACATTACATGTTCTACACAACCCCACCTTCCATGAAATCAGAAATTTACAAAGTAAAAGGTAAGACTCAAAGCTAAGCTTAAAGACAGATACAACTGAACCAAAGCATAATTTTGTCCTTTTATTTATTCAGCAATTCATCCACTCATACAGGTATCTAGAAGCTCCACCTGGGGGTAACCAGGGAGCCAACACTTAGTAATTTAGCAATTTCTCTCAGCCTTAATTTCTCATCTATAAAGCACAGAACTGCTTTGTATACTTAAGGTGCTTTTGAAAATTAAAATAAGAAAAGTTTCTGACACATGTCAAACTTTATTACAATGTTAATTAAAAGTCTGTAATATCCTATTTGGATCTGTTACCTAAGATTATTTTAAGTGAATCCTGATTATTTATAACAATCTACAATAATGTTATTTCTGCTATTGTTTCCTAAATAAACATCTCTCTCCGTATCAAACGTAGGTTTCAGAAATCCACTAAGCTGGTAATGGAACAGTTATACACACCTGATACAGCTCCTGCCCCATGGAAGAACCACAGGACACAAGCCAAGACATTCATTTAGTCACCACAGCCTCGAGTTACACACGTATGTGTGGTGTGTGTGGCAATGTCCATCCATTCCCATGGAGGCCATGGGAAAGGGGCAAGTGTCCTACTCTATCACCCTTTGCCTCTCACTACACGAAGGGGTAAACTGGGCCCAGCAAGTTCCAGCAATCCTCCTGTATCTGCCCTCCACCGTATTAGGAATCTGTAGCCTCACCAATCTTTTTTATAGACTTGCACTCAGGTATTCAAGCTTGCATAACAAGTGCAAGATCTTACACAGTGAGTCATCTCCCCACCCCTAGATTTCTTTGCTTTCCCTAAGGACTGCTGAACTGCAATGGGTATCAAGTGTGCCCTGACACAATTTTTTTGGAGGGGGTGCTACAGGAGTTACGTGTCTGAAGAAAAGATTTGTTTGTCAACATGGGCGGAAAATGTATACATCACAGAACTTGTGCAAGAGGAAGTAGGACTATCTTTCCATCGGCACCCTGAGGTGACAGGCCTGGCTAATGAGCCTGAACACTGAGCACTGACAAGTACATCAGGTAACACCAAATCAATAGACCTCACAGAAATGAGATATCCTCTGGTGATCTCTAGCCAGCATCAGCAAAGAGGCTTGCAGACAGGAAAGCTTGGTCTCACGCATGTCTATGTGAAACCAGCAACACTAGGAGAAAGGAAAATGTTAACAGACAGTAAGAAATGCCTGTCCTTTCTTCCTGTGTTGTCATCTCACTGTCTTGGACAGTTTCAGTGTCAAGAACGCCCACACAAATTCACACTCTCCTCTCTTCCCCTGACCCAAGATAAACTTCAGGTATTTATTTACTCCCAAGGTACACAAGGAGGCTCTGCTGCCCCATTCTGTGTGGAGCACTGGGCTGCAGGGCAGTAAACAGACAAGACAGTCACTATGGCAAAACACCTCGGCCCACAGCATGAGGTCAGCTAACTGAAGTTTTCTTAGGGAGGCTGAAGGCAGACTTTGTCAAGGTAATGTTTGAATCTGTTCTTGAAAACCAAGAGGCCAGTTGTCACCAAGGAAGTCTAGAGAATGCCTGTGTCATTGTTAAGTGGCTAAGACTTCAAACATGTCGGCGTTTCTCCAGATTATGGCTCCTCAGACTAAGAACAGGGCTCGCTATCCCCAGGGAAAAGCTCACAAGCAAGGATAGCAAAGGCAACCGCCTCCTGGGGGACAAGGTCTCGTACCCAGAAGTCAGGCCAGCTTCCTCCCTGGAGTGCAGACTGGCTGCAGTGGAGCCCCTGCCCCAGCCTCTTACCTGCTTCCCCTTCACCACATGCTTGGGCACTGGCACCCTGACCTCCAGGTCAGTGTAGTCTTGCGACCAAGTATAGTTCTCACGGATGGCACCATTGTAACTGTCCGGATTTTTCTGAAACTGTTCTTGAATCCTGAGAAAGAACAAGAACTGTAAGATGCAGCTGAACAAATCAAAGCAGACAAGTTCCAAAGCTGCTTCAAATGTGTTACTCCTGTGTCCCAGGGAGGGAACAACACAAATCTTAAAAAAACAAAACAAAACAAAACAAAACCTTACTTGCTGTCTGCATCTGTAAAGGTCCCTCTTTGGGGCATTTCCTTTGTGACACTCCTATGTGGTCTCCCAGGAAATCACAGCTCTGCTTGCTGCCAGTTCAGAACCAGGCCTGTTAAGCAGGCAGTCATCTTGGTTAAGAAAATCCCTAGCTCATGAGCACTGGGTGTGATGATGAACTGCGGGGAAAAACTTTTCAAAAAGGCAAAAAAAAAAAAAAAAAACTCCATCCTGCAGCTGCTTGACTCAATCCTAACCCAATACTAAGCCTTTCTTTCCTCCTAGTAAGTAAATCAAAGCCAAAAGGACTGCACTTAACTGTGCACACCATTAGTAAGAGGTAAGCAATCCATTTAATGAGATGGCCTCCATGACAAACATAGCACATGTACAAAACGGCCCAGCCAGGAAGCAGATGTTGAAGATAAAATACAAAATCCGTCACAAAATTTACCTTGTTAATCATATGTCTTTTTTTTTCTTTATTGTTAAAAGAAAAATTTACATTTGCTCCCCTTGTCCCAGGCCCTCCTGCTCCCCCACTACCCTCCTCCCTCCCCCTGCTTCCTTTAAAGAGGGCAGGGTACTCTGCCCTGTGGGAAGCCTCCCCCCTCCATCCCGGCCTAAGAAGATGTGCATCCTGATCTATTGGGAGCTCATCAAATCCAGCTGGACCAAGACTGAAGGAGCATATGACCAAACCGGAATCTCTGAATGTGGCTGCCAACGGGGGCTGACTGAGAAAACCAATGAAAATGGCACAAGGACCACCTATCTCTTCTGCATGTATTGGCTTTTTGGGGAATCTAGTCTATATGAATATAAATGTCTTTTAAAGATGGATTTAGACTCATAAGTCCACTAAATGAGTTGAGGATCTAACTCACAGACAGAAGTCTTTGTCAGCTGACAAACTGAGGCAGGCAGGGAGCTCCACACACTATCAGGCACGCATGCTGTTCCACTCATTCCAGAAAGCACAAAGCTGCAAGTGCCTTCATTTGTCTTGATATAGAAACAAGACCAGAGTTAGGGAAGAAGTGGTTTTAAAAAGTACATATTTTTCCTCACCCAGGTTTTAAAATAAGAATGTCTTTACCCACTGTATATGTACCTTGTCTCCATGTATTCAAGAGACACGGCCTCCAACATAGCCTCAGTTCTCTAGGCCTGGTAATTGGAAGCTGCTGAGGGAAGATGCATGACTCAAATGATATCCTTGAGTTTTAAGCCTGAGGCTTCAAAAGTAGTTCAGTTACAATCAAGTCACCGAGGTGGGCCTCACCCATTATAATCACTGTTCTTAAAGGGGAGACTCCAGACACAGACTTATCTAGGAAAGAGATGTAAAGGAAGCATTAGGAACAGAGACTGGAATGGTAGGACAAGAACTGTAGGCCTCCACCCAAAGCTAGGGGACAGAAGGACCCTTCCCTACAGCCTTCGAGGGTGAGAGTCAAACCACACCTGATCTCAAATTTCAGTTACAGAATTGTCAGAATCAATGTCTGATAGTTAAGTCATCAAGATATAGTACTTTGATGTGGCAACACAACCAGAGTGGCTGAGAAAATTCGCTTCAGAGATGATATTCAAAACTCCAGCACTCAATACTGTGAAGACCGGGCACTGACCATTCAGCATGGGCAAGTCCATGGGGACTGTCCAAGGGGAGGCACTGTGCAGCAGAGAAAACACACAGGGACTGACAGTCACAGAGCACACCTGGTTCGATGACTTGACAAAACAGAGCAAGATGAAGGCACCAGAACAAAGAAAATGTATATAACAGGTCCAGTATTTTCAAAGACTAGTTGTATGGAAAAAGTTTTTAACACAACAACAAAGCGCGGGGGGGGGGCTAAAGGGGGAAAAAAAGATATACAATGTTTATATATGGTATGGTCTCAACTTCCAGGAAGAGGAAATGAACAAACATTATGGGAGGAGGGAGACTGACCTTTTCGTTTCCTTAGGTAATATTCAAATTCCCGACAATATGCAAAACATTTTAACAACCAACAGAAAAGGTATTTTAATAATCATGAACAGAATGTACATGTGGCCAGGACCCAGGGCCATCCCAGGGCCAGTGCAGTAGCCTCAGCCCTACCCCTAAATGGGCTACAGGGACAAGAGGTACTGCCCAGGCACCAAGCTTCCACAGGGCCCTCCCACATGCCTCATCCTCAGAGGCAGTATTGGGTTTCCACGGGCATGAGCACACATGAATATGGAGTGGTATCTCTGGGAAAAAAAAATAAAAATAAAAATAAATACACAGGGTAACAGTGGCTAACTCTACAGCTGCTAAGTAGGAAAAGAGATCCCTCTCCACTGAGAGTCCTATCCATGTTATGATGGAAAAACAAGGCCTAAAGAGATAGGTCAGTGACTAAGAGCACTTACTGCTCTTGCAGAGCAACTGGTACCCACATGGTGGCTCATAACCATCTGTGACTCCAAATTCCAGGGAATCCAACTTGCTGTTCTGACCTACATACACAAAGTCAAAACACTAGTACACATTCCAAAAAAAAAATCTTTTAAAAAAAGAATATGAAAACATAAATAAAAGCCATTCCACATAAAGCTAAAACCAAAATGGCCCTAGTACTTGACAGATCTGGGAATAAGCACAGACCTCTACTTCTGTACTAGGGAAAAGGCCCAACACATCAGAACTTCATGCAAACATCAATATGACACGTGGGCTCACTTCTTCAGGGAGATAAGCTGCCAGTCTCAGCCTGACCCCGCATCTGTATTCCCATTAGGGGCTCTCTCTTTGTTGTCTGGTACCTGCTGGTCTATCTTCCAACACAGACCCTGGGTCCCCTTGCATGGGCCTCATAGCCTCCATCTACAGTAGGCAAGGAAAAATGTTCCTCAACAGCCCTACCAAGTTGCTGATTGCTTTTTTTAGCACTCTGAATCCACATTCTCTTTAAATAAAGTTGATTATTTCCAGTCGACAGTATGTAAAAATATGTGTCCTGTCAAGTGCAGGTGGCTCTGGGCCCCACCCAGCAAATCTAAGGCCACCCCTGCAGCTGTAGGCTTGGGGAGGCAGGAGGTGGGGGAGGGGAAGATGAGCGCCAGAGCTTCAGCATCAGGGTAGGAGTGAGACAGTGAGTCAGCAGCCAGGTCTCACTGCAGCTCCCACTCTGTTCCTGACGAGCAAGGGAAGAAGGCTCTTGACAAAGTAAAAGAAAACACAGCACAGGCCCCACATTCTACTGAGTACTATAAGCCACAAGCTCTAAGTCTTCTTGAAGACCCAGCAGTTTTGATTGCTAAAGCCTTCCCAGCAGGCCTAGGCACCACAAAGTGGGGCGAGCTGGGAAAACATAACCACCTGCAGTAAGTGAGCGTGGCTGGTGTTGTCACCAGGAACAATCCACGCCTCAGAGAACAGGCTTTTCTGCTTCTGCTTGCTGTTTATCTTTGTTTTGTTTATTTGTTTGTTTGTTTTGGGGTTTTTGGTTTGTTTTTTGAGACAGGGTTTCTCTGTGTAACAGTTCTGGCTGGCTGTTCCGGAACTCACTCTGTCGACCAGGCTGTCCACAAACTCACAGAGATCTGCTGCCTCTGCCTCCCGAGTGCTGGGATTAAAAGCATGTGCCACCACCCAAACTAGCAATGTGGGTAATGCAACAAAAACTCACAGCATCCATGTATCATACTATCAGACAGTAAACTTGCAATTACAATAAATAAAATCAGCTTCTCAGGACAATTTTCATTCAAATTTACTCGCACGACAGCTCTTCATATGCTCACTGGCCACTTACAGCCTTTATAAAATTCCAGCTGCAGCTCTGCTGCTTTTGTTTGCCATTTCCTTGCTTTATACATTATATAAATTTTGATAAGGATTCACTGATGGCTTCACAGTTTATAAAACATCTTTTCCTAGTTTGTAAGTTGCATTCATACTACAAAATGTATAAACACAACTCATCAATTTAATATAATCAAATACATCAATCTTTCCTTTCATACCAACTCTTCTAGCCTCAAAACTCCTTTCCTTCTCAAGGACTAAAGAAATATCAATCCATTTTTTTTTTTTGTGTGTGTGTGTGTGTGTGTGTGTGTGTGTATTTATGTGTATATGGGTGTGTATGCATGTGAAACCTGTTTGGCCAGAAGATTCTCAATTTTAATTTTGTTTTTGAAGAATCAGCATTAGGCTGCAAAACGGCACAGAGGATGAAGCATTGGCCATGCAAACATGAGGGTCTAGATTGCACACATCTGCCGCTCCTGTGTGCCTGTGGTTATAGTCAGGAGATGGAAACAGGAGCATTCACAAAGGCTCATATGATCCTAGCCTAGCATATGTAGTTAGTAGTAAACAAGAGGTTGTCCTCTGACCTCCACATATGTGCCCCTGTATTTACATACACACACATGAACATGCATGCACTAATAATACCACCACACACACACATTGTTTGAAAATCAGCTTCTGGGCTGGAGAGATGGCTCAGTGGTTAAGAGCACTGAATGCTCTTCCAGAGGTCCTGAGTTCAATTTCCAGCAACCACATGGTGGCTCACAACCATCTTGTAATGAGATCTGGTGCCTTCTTCTGGCATGCGGGCATACATGGAGGCAGAATGTTGTACACATAATAAATATATAAATAAATCTTTAAAAATATTTTAAAAAAATCAGCTTCTGCCTTCACTGACTTTACTGACCTATGGTGTACATCTTTAGTCTGGCTGAGCCCATTTTAAGCTAGTCTTCAAAGAATGCCCCACTACACGAGCCTAAATAAATAAATAAATAGATAAATTGATCGATCTATCAATCAAGCAGCGTGTGTGCAGTTGCTCATGCTTCGCTCATGCTCATGAATAATTCATAAGATTTACATTTTGTTTGGTCTTTAGTTTTGGGGGTTTGGGTTTTTCTGTGTGTGTGGGTTTTTTTTTGTTTTTTTTTTTTTTTTGAGACAGGGTTTCTCTGTTTAGCTTTGGTGCCTGTCCTGGAACTCACTCTGTAGATCAGGCTGGCCTTGAAGTCACAGAGCTCCTCCTGCCTCTGCCTCCTGAGTGTTGGGATTAAAGGTGTGTGCCACCACTACCCAGTCTTACATGAAATTTTAGAAAATATATTTCATAACATACATCAGTTGGCCAAATTAATATTCACTACAAAAGTATTTAAATTAACAAAAAATAGAAGCTTGTATAGTAATATTTTTCTTAAATTATGTTAATTTAACAAGGGAAAGCTATTTATTTTTTAGATGCATATATATTCTTTAAGCATTAGATAATCTACTCCCCTAAATACTCACTGAGGTAAACGAGCACATCAGTTTCTAGTTCAACCTTCTTTTCCTAAGCAAGCAAAATCAGAAACATTCTGACTAGACTTTATACTTCACTTCCCTCACAAAAAGAAAACAAAAGTTCCAAATGAGAAATGACTAAGCCTAGCCACTATGGACTCCCCATGTCAATTTCTCAGAAATAGTCTCAGAAGGGGCGAGCACAGTAACTCAACCAGTAGAGGTGTTTGCCTTATGAGCCTGATGACCCACGTCCAATCCTGGGAACCCACGTAAGGGTAAAAAGAAGGAACTGTCTCCACAATTGTCTTTGACATCCCTACGGGCCCCACATATCACACACACACACACACACACACACACACACACACAAAAATGAACTCTTTAAGCTTTTCAAATATGGCTGGAGAGACGGGTCTCAGCAGTTAAGAACATACTGGCTGCCCTTACAAATAGCCTGGGTTTGATTCTCACCACTCACATGGCAGCTCACACTGTTTGTAACTCCAGTCCAAGGAATCCAGTGCCCTCTTCTGGCCTCCAAGGTGATGTGCAGACATATAAACAGGCAAAATATTCACACATATAACTTAAGTTTATAAAGGAGAAAACACAAAAGGTTCGGAATCTGCAGTCCACCTCCAGCCAGGAGAAAGGACCCGCAATGGGGGTCCAAGCACCTTCAGTAATACCCCCAACCTCCATCCCACCATACTTCTCTCACCAGAATATGTATGGCCTATTCTCAAAGTCTTCACCACAGACAACACTTTTCCAAAGAGCCTCCAACGCTACAGTGGGTACCAACCTCCCACAGTTGTGAATTTTTCCCCTCAAAACATAACTGTTGGGTTTCACTAGCTCTGAATTATCCCTGCCTAGTCTTAATCCAGACTTCAGCCTCAGTGTAAGAAAATTAGGATAGAAGACTAAAGTCTTCAGACACTGCTCATAGACATAAATATAAATATATACTCCAGAATACCATTTTGTATAACACCTATGCAGTGGAACAGAACAGAACAAAATGAAGCGATAGCATGAAGACAGTCTACACAGAGTAAGCTGTTTCTTGAAACTGCCACTATGTAAGTACATATGTCCCTGAGAGCCCTGTAATATGCATTTCGCACTGCGACTACAGGTCACAGCCATAGTCAGAAGGTGTGAAAATGTCACACAGACTGCAGTTCCTGCTACACTATGGTAGGGAGAAGGAAACACCAGAGACCATGTACTGGTCAGTGGAGAAAGATAAACAGTAACTACATGCAGTATACCAAAGTCCTGGAGCATGAAAGAACACATGAGCAAGTGACCACAGGCCAAAGCAGAAGAGGCAGGAAACTGGGGCTCACATCTACAGCAAATATGAAAGAGAAGACACGGGATCCCGTTGGCCAGGAACCTACTCTGCAAAGGCACTATGTGCAACATGACAGTAAGCATACCTATGTCCTTGATGGCCCATGTGCAGGGCCTAAAATTAAGCAGAAGCAATGGACCTTGTGAATGCCTATGCCTTGGTTTCTCGATATTGTTCCCTAATAAAATGAAATTTTAGGATTTTAGAATTAAAACACAGAAGCCATGAGTCCAGAACATTTTCATTTTGTGCCAGAGACAAAAAAAAAAAAAGGCTAGAAATAAGAGAGTGTAGGACAATGGTCTGTGCCCTGTCATTTGTATTTTAATAAAATGCTGATTGGCCAGAAAGTATAGGTGGGGCAACCAGGCAGGAAGTAGAGGCGAGGCAATGAGAACAGGAGAATTCTTGGAAGAGAAAAGGTTCAGTCTGCAGTCTTCAGCCAGACACAGAGCAAGCAAAACGAGAGAGCCTCGTCAATAAAAGGTACCAAGCCACATGGCTAATACAGGTAAGAATAATAGGTTAACATAAGTTATAAGAGTTCGTAGGAAGCTTGAGCTACTAGGCCAACCAGTTTATGATTAATGTAGACTTCTGTGTATTTCTTTGGGTGGGACTGAACGGTTGCAGGACCGGGCGGGACAAAATCCTCGGTCAACAGGAGGGGGCTGGAGAGATGGCTCAACAGTTAAAAGCACTGGCTGACCTTTCAGAGGACCTGGATTCAATTCCCATATGGCAGTTCACAACTGTCCATAACTCAAGTTCCAGTGGATCTGACACCTTCATAAAGACAATATGTATTGACAAAACACCAATGCATATAAATCTTTAAAATGAGTTTTAAACAAGAGAAATAGAGAGAGTATAGGGATGTCATGTCAAAAGAGCAACAGGAGCTCAACTGAGAGACTACAAGAGCCAGAGCTGGAACAGGGTGGCAGGAAAGCAGATAATAGTACTGAATAAAAATGCAGAGAAGGGAATAAACACAAGTCATGCAGACAGAAATAGCTGAATAAAATAACTGAAAGGGGAAAGAACCTTATACTGAATCACAAAGAAAGACAGGAGGAAATGAGAGGAGTGAAAAATAGTAATTAGTGTATCAGAATAACAATGCAAAGAACTAGTGGGGATGTGAAGAGCCTTAAGAAAACAGTAGCTGCATAATATTTAAATATCTGTCCCAATATATTTACTAGACACTGGTTGGTTTTAACATGTCCCAAAGTCCTTGTAACACCTCCATCCTCTTAGGAGGCTGAGTAATCCATGACTGTGTTGTGAAGGGACAGGTGAAGTGGCTCTAATGAACTCAGAACAGAAAGAAACTTATCGCCCGATGCAAGGAAAAAGGGAAAAAAAAAAAAGAAAGAAAAGAAGTCAGGCCCTCTTCCCTTTTCTTTCTAATCATAGCCCTGTCTAACCCCAGGAGAGCACTAAACCTGAGTCAGAACACCCTACAACACAGCTGACCTTCTCAACATTGCCACAAACTGAAGGAGATGAGACACAATATTTAAATATTAAAAGTGTAAAGTAGATCCTGGATCCCACCCAATCCTGCAATAAAAAAATAGCTAACTAGTAGGAAAGCCAGAAGGATTCAAATATGGCTGTACTGTATTTAGTAATACTGTATAGATGGTACCTGGTTTTGACAAATGTATCCTAACAGTCAGGAAGGAGAAGAAAGTTCAAGTCTATAGCCAGAACCATTCAGGTTGTGAGTGGTTCACACAAGGCTCAGAACCTGAACTTCAAGCTGCTATCTCAGCAAAAGACTCAGTTTCCTCAAAGTCTCAATTTTCTCATCTTTAAAATGAGGCTAGCAATGACCCCAAATTCATAAGTGGTAATGTTTTGAAGATTTTGTCATGAGGAGTCCCTTTTCACCAGCACCAGGTTATGTAAGACACCACTACTAATATCCTACTGCATTAATTACTTTTCTATTGTGACAAAACACCATGACCAAGGCAACTTATAGAAGTGAGGTTTTCTTGTTTGCTTGTTTGTGGCTTTTTTTGAGACGGAGTTTCTCTGTGCAACATCCCTGGCTGTCCTGGAACTAGCTCTGTAGACCAGGCTAGCCTCAATTCATAGATCCATCTGCCTCTATTTCCTGAGTGTAGGGATTAAAGGAATGTGCCACTACCACTCAGCCTGAAAAGAGGGTTTTTATTTGGGTTTACAGTTCCATAAGAATAAGAATTCACCACCATCACAGTGGGGAAGCATAGAAGCAGGATAGCTGAGAGCTTACATCTTGAGCTAAAAGCAGTAAACAGACAGGAACTGGAAATGGCACAAGGCTTCTGAAACCTCAAAGTCCATCCCCAGTGACATATTTTCTCCAGCATGCCACACCTCCTAATCCTATTCAAACAGGGCCACAAACTAGGGACCAAGTTTTCAAATGCCCAAGACTATGAAGGCACCTGTCACCGGACAAAACTGAACCAGGCATTCTAAAACACAAAGTGATCAGAAAGTATTGCAAAGTTAGAATACGGACTGACATCATTTGATTGTTTTAAAAGGTCAAGCCAGGCACAGGGGCACATGTCCACATCTGGGATGCGAAGGCAGGAGAACTGTGAGCTTAACACCCAGCCCAAACTAGAATATTTAGACAGTCTCAAAGAAGGTCAGCCAGTCTACTGAATCAGTGAGGTTCAGTGAAAGACCCTGCCTCAAAAAGGAAGGCCTCTAATGTTGACCTCTGACCTTGACGTGCAGATGCATACAAACCTGTACCCCTCCACACACACAAATAGGACTTCTGGGTGGCAGAACTGCCCAAGCCCTAAAACATGGCATTAATACCATCAAAGGACACTCAGACAGAATACTCTAGCCCAGAGGTGCTCAGCCTTCCTAATGCTGTGATCCTTTAATACAGATTCTCATGTTGTGGTGACCCCCCCACACTACTTTATAACTTAATTCTGCTACTGTTACAAATCATAATGTAAATATCTGTGTTTTCTGAGGCTCTTAGGCGACCCCTGTGAAAGGGCCAGTCAAGCCCCCTCCCAGGGGTCGTGACATACTGTTTGAGAACCAGTGCACTGAAAGGGTGTGCTATTAGGTGATTTCCACCTACCATGCCCTCACCACCCTCCTTACCCCACCATGCCTATCTGTTGTGATACTCAACCTTATCATCAGCCCAGAAACCTAATGGCCAGCCAACCACAAAATAAAACCTTTGAAACACAAAATAAATCTCCCCCTCCTTTAATTTTCTCAGGTATTTTGTCAGAGTGGCAGAAAGTTAACTAATACAAACATGTGCTGTGGTATGAAGGAGATATGTCCCCCAGTTGGTGCTATTTGGGGAAGAGGTGGAAACTTAGGGGGAAATGTGTCACTGGGGGTAGGCTTTGAGAAGGCTTATAGCTTTGCCCCAGATCCTGGTTGCTCTTTCTCAGTTTCCTGTGTGCTAAGAGATGTGCTCTCTCAGGTTTCTGCTCCTGCGTCTAGGTCTTCCCTTCATGATGAATTCTAACCCTCTGGAACTGTAAGACAAATAAACTTTCTCTAAGATGATTTTTTGGTCATGGTTTTTATCACAGCAACAGAAAAAAAAATTATATACCACCTAGTTATACAAATCAATATGGTAACAACCACACACCTATGCTTAATGATAGAGCTCATTGCTCTCAGGACACAAATATATACCACAGACAACTACAATAGGAAGTGTGTGTGTGTCTAAACATAGGAAAGGAAAAGTAAAAATTAAAAAAAACCACACAATCCAAAGCAAAACAAAAGAGAACATGGGGACAGGCACTCGCCCTGATTAGCGCCCCTAGGCCTAGCAGTTGTGGGACGAGTCAAGGAGTGGTGAGTGAATAAGAAGGTCCAGAACTGCCTTTGCTACAGACAAGATAGACCAAACTCTTTAAAAGATTATTTAACTACAAGCTCAATGTACATTCTTTACTTTATAAATGTTTACACTGATATTTCTGTAATAATAATTTGGTTAAACACAAAACTGTAATACAAAGACATTTCTTTATATGTTTATATAAAAGACGGCTAAGATGGCTCAGCAGGTAAAAGCTAAACTGAACCTGAGTTCAATCCCTGGGACGTAATGTGAAAGCTGAGAGCTGATTCCCATAAGTTGTCCCCTTCATTAATCTAGTACTTAGGAGGCAGAGTGGCAGTGAGATCTCTGTGAATTGCAGGCCAACCAGAAACTAGAGCTACAGAATGAGACCCAGTCTTTAAAATAAAAACAAAAACAAAAAGAGCTGAGCAGTAGTGGTGCATGCCTTGGAAGGCAGAGGCAATAAGATTTTTGTGAGTTCAAAGCCAGCCTGATCCATGAAGGAGTCCCAGGATAACCAAGGCTACACAGAGAAACCCTGTCTCACAAAACAAAACAAAAAAACAAAATATTCCAAAAGGGGAGTTTGTTTTTTCTACATGATACAGACAGTAAAGGGCTTTTCGAATAGGACTCCATTTTACTCAAAAATTAGGCCACCAACAATTGACAAATGGAACCTAATAAAGTAAAAAAACAAAACAACTAAACATCAAGAACAAAAAACCTTCTGCATAGCAAAGAACCAACTAAGTATAGGGGAAGCCCAAGAGTGGGAGAGAGCCTCTGTCAGCTTTAGATCTGATAGAGGAGTAATATCCAGTATATAAAAAAACTATAAAGAATCAAAAAAAAAAAACCCAACCAAAAAATTGGCTAAGAAATATCTTTCCAAGTGTTTACCATCCTTAGCAATTAGATAAGCGTAGGCTAGCGCTACTCCTCCTCCTTCACCTCTCCGCTGTCAGGATGGACAGGATCAGCAAACAGGTGACAACAAACGCTGCGAGAATGAGGGAGGGGACCCTCTTTCGCTGGCGCTGGGTACTGGGTGGAAATCAGCATGCAGAGCTCTCACAAAGCTCCAGTAATCTATCATCCGACCCTGGCATATAACTCAAGAACTCAACGCCCTTCTATAGCAGCAGCTTTCAACACAAAAGTGGGTTTCAACCCTCTTTTGAAAGTTGCTTATTAGATATCCTGTGTATCATATATTTACAGTATGACTCATAACAATAGCAAAATTACAATTATGAAGCAGCACTAAATACTTTTATGGCTGCGGGTCACCACAGCATGAAGAACTGTCTAAAAGGGTCGCAGCTTTAAGAACTCCAGGTTCTCAACCTAAACGCTGAGAAGATTTAGTAAGGTATAGAATCTGTAGTGATATCTTGCTTTGTCCACCATGTTCATTGTTGCTTTACTCCTATCAGATGTGTAATAGAATCAGATCAGATGTCCTCAACTGATGAAGGGATAATGAAAATGTGGTACATGCACATAATGAATTCTACTCAGTAAAGAAAATGAAACCGCCAAGCAGTGGTGGCACACACCTTTAATCCCAGCACTCCAAAGGCAGAGGCAGGTGGGAGGAAGGGAGGGAGAGAGGGAGGGGAGGGGAAATGAAACCATAAATATGCAAGAAAATGGGTGGAGCTAGAAAATATTACACTAACTGAGATAACCAGACCCTGAAATACAAACATCAATGAGAATGCTAGTTCCAAATCTTTAAATTTGAGTTTAGAGCCTGGAATAACCATAGAAGCCAGGAAAGTAGACTGGGACCATGGGTGTACGGGACAGGGGATAGTAGGACACAGGTGTTATGAAGGATGAAAGAGGAAAAAAGGGAATGGGGAGAGTAATACAGAGGGAGAGGAAGGAACAAGAAATAAGTAACAATAAAGATGTCTAAAAATACCATAAAGAAACATTATTTTATAAGTTTCAAAATATTTATGTGTATACTATCACTTTAAATGGAGTTACACCACACAGGGTGATAATGATCCCCCAGGAGTCATACACTATCCAAAAAAAAAAAAACAGTGTCAGGCAAAAGATACATCTCTTTGAGTTATTGGGGGGGGGCGCAGCAGGAGACCCCCCTCCAAACAATATAGGCTATTACTATTACCCTTGATTGCCTTCTAGAACTTGAAAGACCCTATTGTTAAAGATAACACATATTTCAGACACAGAACTTGGAGGAATCAAATCAGTACTAACTAACCTGAAAGCATCCTCCCTGAGGAATAGGTCTCATTGTATCAGAAGATGCTGATATGTAAACTGCCAAGGAAGAGAAGCAATCAATAGCTCTACCCAGCTGTAGAGCCTGTAAACCACAATGACTGTTCCCGCCAGATAGCCCCAAGGGTGCAATGGCCTTTATTTGGGGATGGGTGGGATGTAACCAAGGCCTGCTCACAGAAGGGAATTCATGCCCAGTGCTATAAACCTAGTCAACTACCTATGGCTAGAGAGATCACAGACTCTAGAGAACTTACTGCCATTTTCCAAAATCAGCTTAACTATTCTAAATACTTATCCTCACTTATATCCAAATATCAGCATAGTGCTCTCTCTCTTATTGAAATGTTTCTTTTAGCAGCGGATGGAGACCACTACAGAGATCCATAACTATTCAAAATGCAGAAAATAAGTGGCCATGGGGTGCCCAGCCCCAAGTGATACATCCACAATACAACTCCTACACCTAAGGCTCAGGCAACATCAAGGAAGAGAGGCAAAGAGATTTTAAGGACCAGAAGACCAGGATACCTGCTGCAAGACACTGTCTCCTAGACTTGACAGGGAAGCTACACCCACGAAATCTCAACAATATGACTGCCTAAACAAGACTTGCATAATTACAGCACCAGATGCTATCCTAACATGGAGGGGAGAAATTCCAGAGGAGCTCACTCTTAGATGAAGAACTACAGGTGGGCAATGGCTGCTGAGGGAAGGATGATCAGCTCTGTAAGCAGCCTTTGCACAGGCTGCACCATCTTCTTCCTTTGCTCCAACATAGCCCACATTTCTGCTCATTATCAGACTTCCAAACATGCCTTATAGTTTCTGCCTATTAGATTCCTCTACAACATGCTAGGCCCTCACTCTCCACCACCATCATACCCACTACTGGTCTGCTTTGGCTGACTCTCCTGTTGTCTCCCAAGCTCTAAAGAACAGGGTATTATATCACAAACAACCTAAACCACTCCAACAGCCTCCTGCCATATACACTTTCTACCTTCCCTACCCTATCCTCTCTGACAGCTGCCTGTAAACTTTACAGCAAACCTTCCCTTCCCCAACGGTACAGGAAGGCTAACATTCTTTAAAACCATTGTTGATTTTCACAGGCTACGCTTTCGGACTCAGTACCTGCCCCCTCTCAACCTCCAACATGATCTCTTTGTTAAATAAAGTCCCTGCAGTTTTTTGTGGAGAAACCTCAAGACTGTTTCTTGGAGGGGAGGCTCCTGCATGAATGCCCATAGGTGGCACTGTGGCAACTGAGCAGATCCACACCACATGGACAGACGCACAGCTGGACAGACACACAGCGTTGACAGACTCACAGCATGGACAGTAGACACAGAGGCTCTGACCTGAAGCCTTGTGAAGTCATGTGCTCCCTAATAAGAAAGTGAAAAGCCAAAGAAGTGGTTTTACAAGTCATTGTGAAGGCAAATGACATCTTAGAATTTCAGATGAAAGGAATAGCAGTAGCATTTAGTGCTAACGAACACAGTCTGACCTTGTACCATTTACCCCTAGCTCTTTAAGCCTAGGTGTGTTCATCAGTAAAGTAGGAGAAAACAACAAACATTTGCCCTACAGAATTAGCACAGGGCTCACGTGCACCTAACAGCCTGCACACTTTCCTGAGATCTACACAAGCCCAACCACTACCAACTTGTTGTAATTAAGGGAGAGGTGCGTGTTGTGTTCCCCAGCCGCCTGGCTCCCAAGCCCCCAGCCGCTGGCCCGCTCAGCTACTGGTTGCCTGCACCCGAAATAACCACGTGAGGATGGTATTCATTTAAACTCTGCCTGGCTTATTATCACTAGCCTTTACCCGGCTAGCCCTCACCTCATAAACTAACCCATTATAAAAGTCTGTATGTCACCACGAGGTGGGTGACTTATCGGACTGAACTTCCTTCTGCTACGGGGGCCTCATGGCGACTGGCTCACTTTCCTTCTTCTCAGAACTTCCGGTCTGTCTACTCCGCCCACCTAAGAGCTGACCTATCTATAAGCCAGGCAGCTCTTTATTCAACCAATAAGAGTAATACAAAATACAGGAGAACACTCCCACATCACCAACTGACACAAGAGACTAGACTACTCAATCTAAGCAGATGCTCTGACACAGCCTGGGACCTCTATTGTTCTTAGCAATATAATATCACAGCTTCATGGGGGACAAAAGGGCATTTTCTGCAACCATTTTGGAGTTTTGATCAGAGAGCTGCTGTTGGTAGCTCAACTTGGGAAGAAATGGCCACCTCAAAGAGCAACCAGCACAACTCCTGGAGACAAGGCATCACAGGAGCACTCAAGCCGCTAGTCTAGAGTGCGGCAAACAGTACTTTTCCATTCATTAGCTACAGGCTGCCAGAGAATTTTAGCACTGAGCAGAATGAAGACAGGCTGGAGAAACAGTCCTACTATTTATAAAGCCCCAAGTTAGCCAATGTGGTCATCTTTAGCATATAAATGAGATAAGATCCTCCAGCCACCTATACCACAGGACTGGAATGCTGGTGGGAAAGCTCAGACCATGGGGTCCTTCCAACACCTACCTGGGTTGTAGCTGCGCTTTGTCTTGTTGGTTTACACTTGAAATTAAGGTACCTGGACAGACTGACAAACATTGTGAGCCTAACAGTCAATTGTGATTGCATCCCTAAAAACAGCACTTCAGAGGAGGAAGATCATTGATGAACACATTGTTGATAAATATACAAATTAGTAGTACCTGTACTATTACTACCTTTTCAACTAGCAGGACTACTCCATCAAACATAATCATACAGCCAGGCAAGGGTTGTGCATACCTTTAATCTCAGTACTCAGGAGGCAGAGACAGGTTGGAGCTCTTGGGTTCAAGGTCAGCCTGATCTACAAATCAAGTGCCAGGACAGCCAGGTCTACACAGAGAAACCCTGTTTCAAAAAACCAAAACAAACAAAGAAACAAACAAATCATACAATTCAACTAAAAATCAAGTAAAATAAACAATGTTTTAGAAACCCAGCCTAACTCCTGGCAATATTTATCATGTTTACTTGAGAATTTATAATAGTGAATTACATGGAGTCTTTCAATAAATAGCCAGCAATGAAACAAATGTCAGAAAGTCAGCTTTGACAAGAGAGTATTTACTTATGCTGCTAAGAAAAAGCAATTAGTTCTTGGCTTAGAAAGAGCCTTTAACAAGCAGACAGTTTGCTGAAGGGCGATTTCATTCCCTGAGTACAGACCTGTTGTCAGTGGATCTGAAAGTCCATCTGTTAATTCTCCACATGAGATGATAGTCCAGGCAAGTTCAACAGCCATGACCTTAACCTGTCAAAGCCAAAACCTCCAGAGAAAGACATTAACAGGCTTTTTTAAATGGTGGGGCTGACTGGTGTTTCCCCAGGGCCAGAAGAGACTGCAATAAGTGCTTTCTCTAGAGCTTCCATACATCTGTATCTGTTACAACTTTAATACCCCTCCAAAAGCCAGAGATTGACATTTAATAACCAGTGCAATGGCATAAAAGGTGATTAAGCCATTAAGGCTCCTCACTAATAAATGACATCAAAGTTCTTATGAAATGTGTCTCTCCCAGTGTGAAGCGCATCTGCCCTCTGTGGTAACAGTTTTTCCTCTCCAAAGAGGCATCAGTAAAGTGCCATCTTGGATACAGAAACTAGCCCTCACCAAATGCTCAATTTAGTGATATCTTGATCTTCTAGCTTCCAAAATGGTAAGAAAAGAAATCACCCACTCTCTGGTAACCACAGCAGCCACAGATCTTAGATAATACCAAGGTCACAGAGAAAACTGCTGATATTTGACATAAATGTAAAGAACTAAGGAAGAGATACAAACCTTCAATAAAGGAAACCTTGGCCTTGGCACATAAGACCCAAATGAGACTCACTAAACCCTAAGCCATCTCATCTTCACAAACAAACAAACAAAAAGGATCCCAGAGCCTAAAGAAAAGCCCAAAGAGAACCTGAGTTCAGTTCCAAGCACTCACACTAGACCGTACACAGCTGCCTGACTCCAGCTTCAGGTGACCCACCTCCCTCTTCTGGCCTCCAGGAGCGCCTGCATTCATGTGCATAAACCCACATGCAGATACATACACAAAATTTCAAAGTCAAAATCTTGAAAGTGGAGTGGGGAAAGAGGGAGACAGAGAAGAGTATTTACCTATGCTGCTCATCCTGTTCTCAAAGGTCACAAGGAGACTACAAAGTCTTTGTCTGAATCTAGCAGACAAATAGACAGGCCTCCCTCAGGATCACTTGACTTCCTAACACCACAAGTTGGGTGGCCTACAGTCTCTTCTACTGGCCTTAGTAGGCTTTTATTTTCTACCCTGTTCTCCTGCCTGTCAGTCTCAATTTCAGGAGCCTAGTTAGAGGAAGAAGGCAGAAGCTAGTGTTAATTCCTAGTTTGCCACACACTATGAACAGCAATAAGATCTGTCAGGGTCTGAAGCTGCTTTCCATCAATCTCTAGAGTCACTCCTGAGGACTGGTGACCTTGCCTACCCCAGAGAAGACATGAATAAGCAGATGCTAACCCAACCAAAGGCTCTCCACAGGGCCCAGAATATTTTCAAAGGCACTAGAGGAAAGAGTGAGTGTGATGTCATAGGTGGCAAGGTCTTTTCCCAATGCTGCTGATACTAGTAAGCCCCTCAGCTTCCTTGATGCTACAAACAGTCAAACCATAGTAGACATTACCATCAGGGAGAAGGTACATCCCACTGACATTGAGAACTAGCTTCACTTTAAGATGTGGCCATAGCCTGAATCCCCATCTATTTCAGTCTGGCCATACAGACAGACTCTCCATAACCCACACTATACATCTGAGGCCCTGCTTATGCCTACTTGCCACTTCTATTCTATCAGCCTCATGCCAAAATAACACAGAGAAAAGTAATTGGTAGGTTTTTCTCTTCAAAGATAAGTCCACTTTGTTCAGAATACCAAGAAATCACAATGATGTCATGGCTCAGGTCTGAGCTTGGGCAGGGGTAGAACAGTAGGGTGCTTCACTGAGAAGAGAGGTCCAAACCAACACAATCTCTTGCAGACCTTTGGGGCATGAAGAAAATTAAGCTAGAGGACTAAAACAGGAAATGGAGGCGGACTGTAGCAAAATTGTGGCTTCAGACTCTAAAGTAGATGTACTACAAGAGAGGAAGGAGTACAGCAAATAGAAAGAGCAAGGCTCATTAGACACATGGCTCCCCAGCGCCCATGTGCAGGGACGGGAGGAAGCCAAGGCTAAGGAAGAGGCTGAAAGCCATCACTGGGAGGAAGAGAATTGAGGTACACAAGCCAAGCACACACGCTGGCAGGCGGCTGACAGCATCAAATATGGAAGAACTAAGAAAGGCCACTGGGGACTGAGGAGATGGCTCAGCTCATGAAGACTTGCCATACAACTATGAGAACCTGAGTTCAAATTCCTGACACTTACTGGCCAGCCAATCTGACAAAATTGGTAATTGTAATGTTAAATGACAAACCTGTCTCAAAACATAAAGTGGAGGGTACTTGACAGTGATCAGAGGCCTCAATATGCACATGTTGTACTCCCCTGATAATTTTAAAGGGCATAGTTTGTGAAAGAGTCATCCTTTTAACTTAAAAGAAGACACACAAACAGCTGACATTCATACAAGAATAAGAGACAGGACTGAGCAGAACTGAGGTTATAAAAGGAAGGTATAGGCAAAGGGAAAGTGATTAATGAATATGAAGGGAACGCAGACAGGAGAAGGCAGGGGATAAGGGAGACTGATCATGCAAAGATACCAAAGACAATGAGATAGGAAAGGGAATATTTAAAAAGTCAGAGAGAGAATAAATGAGTGCTGTGGGTTTAAGTCATCCATACTTACCCAAGTATGGCCCCTATGAACACTGTTGCCATAACTGAATACCCACATATAGAAAGAGATGGACTCCAAGACACAACCTGAACCACATGCTAAATTAATTCAATGTATTGCAGACCTAAGTAGAAACTCTTCTATAAAATTTCCCATAGAAAATATTTTAAAAAGTATTTGTGCTAAGTAAAGATTAGACACGACACCAAAAACTGCAATTCATAAAAGAAGAAACTGCCTTTCTAGACACCATCAAAAGTCTTATCTGGGGCTGGGCAGGGTGACACACACCTCTAATCCCAGCACTTGTGAGGCAGAGGTGGGCAGATATCTGTGAGTTTGTAGCCAGCCTTGTCTAACAGAGCAAGTTCAGGACAGCCAGAGCTGTTGTTACACAGAGAAACCTGGTCTCGAAAAATCAAACCAAACAAACAAAAAGGGTCAGGCAGTGGTGCCACACGGCTTTAATCCCAACACTCGGGAGGTAGAGGGAGGTGGATCTGTGAGTTCGAGGCCAGTCCGGGCTACAAGAGCTAGTTCCAGGACAGGCTCCAAAGCCACAGAGAAACCCTGTCTTGAAAACACAACAAAAAAAAAGTCTTTTGGGGGCCAAAGTTTGGCTCAGAGGTTAAGAACACCAGCTGCTCTTCCAGAGGACTCAGATTTGATTTGCATCACCCACTGGCTGCTCACAACCATTTTGTGAGTTCAGTTCCATGGTATCTGACATCTTCTTCTGACCTCCATAGATGCCAACATGCACTTGGTGAATAGTCATACATGTAGGCCAAAGACCTGTGCACATAAAATAAAGAACAAAGTCCTCTATTTTCTAAAGGCAATGTTGTGGCTAGGAAGATGGTACAGGTCTCACATGCGCAAGGTTTTAGGTTTAATCCCCAGCTCCTCCACCCCTAAAAAAGCAACTTTAAGAGATAAAGACAATTCAAAGACTGAAAAAATATCTGCAAATTGCATATCTTATAAAGTATACAAATCTACAAATACAGAGAACTCTCAAAACTTAGTAAGAAAATGAACAATTCAATTTTTAAAAATAGACAAGAGCTCTGAACACTTCACCAAAGAAGGCAGAAAGAACTGCATCATCACTGCTTATTAAGGAAATGCAACCTCAAACCACAATGACATGCCTATGAGAAGGTCTAAAATTTAAAAAAAAAAAATGAGCATCAAACGCTGATTAGGATGAGGAGCCAGTGAAAAATGACACACCAGTGGACAGTGACACGTGCAGCACAATGCAGCAACTGCCAGGGACAGACCCTTTACTCCTAGATTGTAATAAAGTGTATGTCCCCACTGAAACTTACAGACAAAGATTCTTGGCCGTTTTATTTCTAATGGCTAACCCTGTGTGATCAAACTTTTACCACTTTGGACAAAGACCTAAGAAAAACAATTGAAAAGGAGGAGATATTTATGTTGGCATCTGGTTGCAGAGGATGCAACCAGATAGATACAGTTCACTGCTGGCAGCCTGTATTGTTTCTGGCATGTGGTGAGGTAGAAAAACATGGTTAACGGGCAATGGTAAGGCATAGTTATTCACTTCATGGCAGTCAAGAAGCAAGAGTGCATCAGAAAAGGACCCTGATATCCCCCACAAGCATTCCCAGGACTCACTTCCTCCAGTGAGTGTAGCACCTGCACTACAGGATGGTGTGCAAACTGTGAACTGTCCTGGAGACTTAAAAACACACGCTCACACAGACAGACAGAGACACGGGACACAGATCATCCTTGATACAAGAGTGCCAAGAATGCACCCTTTATTGGGCTGAGGGGCAGCTTATATAGGCCTCTGGCCATGCCCCAACTCTCGGTATCTTTCAGCTTCAGACCCACCAGCCTGCTACCAGGATCTTGTGCTCAGAGCAGCTGCAGGCTGCTCAGAGCAGAGGAAAACAAGTTATTTACAGGAAATTCAGGGTCTGGTGGTCCGCAGTCCCCAACATATCCCCCTTTTCTATATAATTATAGGCGTGGCACAAATATGATAGCAGTAAGTTGGAAAATGCCTTAGCGAACAGTCACTGTCCCAAAGTCTGTCTCAGTCAGGACGGCTCCCACCAGGCCAGGCACTGACTAGGCCAGAGCGACGCACCCCCACTGCTGCTGGGAGATGTGCTTGCCACTTGCACCACAAACTCCTGGGCGGAAACTGCAGAGCCAGGAATCACAGCTGCCTCTGGGCCTCTCCGCATGCACTCACAACAGTCGGCTTTGCAAATCCCTTGCAAAACTCTGCTCGCAGGAACTCCAGGAAGCAGGCCCGTGCTCAGGAATCACAGAAGGGACCCTGGCTCGCTGCCTGCACGCCTGCAAGTCCCTTGTCAGGCCCACAATGGCGGACAGGCTCCTGGTCCTGCTTAAACAATCATTTAGAAAATTTGGACGTAGCTCTCTCTTCAGACTACTTCCTGCTGCTTGGGGGAGCTGTATCTTTGGGGGTATTCACAGCAACATTTCAGGGCATCTTGGTGAATCAAACCATGTTAGCCTTGAATGATTCCACAGGCTCTCATCTTTTATAGAAAGAAAAGCAGAACCCCTTTTCCAAAGCAACATATCCTTAGACCCATATTTTAAAGTCAAGATACCTTTCTTAGCAGTTCCCAGAATCAAATGTCTTTCTCCAGTCAACCAACCAAAAGGCAACACAATAATATACATAATCCAAATTCTCTGTGCACATTCCATCTTTTCATGGCTTATAATCTGACTGTCTCTTTAAAGACTTACTCAAATACACATAACACACACATCTTTAATCCACCCTCACCATTCCAGAGGGTGATCTCTCTGAGGGCCTCCACTTGTAAAACTACACTGGTTCTGTTCCATGCTTTACTCGATATGGGAAATAGGCTGAAAATTTAAAAACACACAAAACAGAGACAGACAGACAGATGGGGCCACGGGGACATCCTTGAGACAAGAATGCCAAGAATGCCCCCACCAATCTCCTACTCCCTTGCTTGCTGGCCAGTTTTCTGAGGGTGATCTCCCAACATCTCCCCAATTCCCAATCTCACTGGGGCCTCGACCTGTAGCGCCTGCACTACAGGATGATGCACGCCTGCACTACAGGATGATGCACGAGCTGGGAACTGGCCTGGAGACTTAAAAACACATGCACACAGAGAAAAACAGAGACACGGGGACACAAGTCATCCTTGATACAAGAGTGCCAAGAATGTGCCTTTATTGTGCTCAGGGACAGCTTATATAGGGCTCTGGCCCCAACTCTTAGGATCTTTCAGCTGCAGACCCACCAGCCTGCCATCAGAGCCTCATGCTCAGAGCAGCTGCAGGCTGCTCAGAGCAGAGGTAAACAGTTGTTTACAGGAAATTCAGGGTCTGGTGGTCTGCAATCACCAAGTGAGACCCCCATATTCCAGTTCCACCACCTACCGCAGACTATTCACACTGCCAGTCCATCAACAGATTTTGGACAAAACCCTCATTGAAACATACTGACAGACATACCCACAAATGTGCTTCATTAATTCTCTAGGTGGCTTTCAATCCAACTAAGTTGACAATCAAAATTACCCATCAAAAGAAAAAGATCACTAAGAGTGTTAACTGGCTGCTTTTGCCTAGGACCTAATCTGAATTCTCAGCATTCCAGAGGACTTGATGAACTTTTCTGGTATCCACAGGCACCTTCAACTACATATCTACATGTGCATATTCATATTCACAAACAAAAACAAATAAATGAATGAATGAACGAATGAATGAATGAATCAGTGATTGGATGGATGGATGGATGGATGGATGGATGGATGGATGGATGGATGGATGATGGAGAAACAGCTCAGGGATCAAGAGCACTTGCTACACTTGAAAAGAAACTGAGTTTGGCTCCTAGCATCTACATGATGGCTTACAACTGTCTGTAACTTCAGTTCCAAGGGATCCAACGCCATCTTTTGGCCTCCTCAGCCACCAGGCACTCGTGTGTTGTACATACATGCATACAATTCATACATATAAAAATAAGCAAATTAGCCGGGTGGTAGTGGCACATGCCTTTAATCCCAGCACTAGGGAAGCAAAGGCAGGTTGATCTCTCAAGTTCGGGGCCAGCCTGGTTTTCAGAGCTAATTCCAAGACAGTCAGAGCTGTTACATAGAGAAACTCTGTCTTGAAAGGAAAAGAAAAAAATAACTGAATTGAAAATTATACAATAAAGCCAGGTGTGTGTGGGGGGGTGCAGGCCTTTAATCCTGTCTCTGGGAGACAGAGGCAAGAGTATCTCTGAGTTTGAGGCCAGTCTGGTCTACAATGTGAGTTCCAGGGTAGCTAGGGCTCTTACACAGAGAAACCCTGTCTCTAAAAACAATAATAATAATAATAATAATAATAATAATAAATGGAGAAAAGATTAATCATCACAAATCTAAATACCTATTGGTAGATTATTGGGGGAAAGAAGATAGAAAAACAATGAATTATTTTATCTCATGTGCATTTTTTGCCAGCATGTAAGTTATGTGTAGCACAGGTATACCTCATAGATAACCTTGGAGGTCAGAAAAGGATGTTGGATCCCTAGGAACTAGAGAGTTACAGAAGGTTGTGAGCCACCATGTAGGTGGGAAGGGAAACAAATCCAGGTCTTTTACAAGAAGAGCAAGTACTCTTAACTACTGAGCCATCTCTCCAACCCTCTTACTATTTTTGAAAAATGTTTATGGGACTGGGGAAGAAGGTTTCGATATACAACTGAGGATCCTGCTTTAGCCTCTCAAATTGAATTTATGGTCCTCCTGCTTCAGCCTCCCAAGTTCTGGGATTACAAGCATATACCAGCACAACTGCTACAATTATTTTTAAATGAATCCTATATGATTCCACCCATATAATTCTAGAAAATATATAAACTAAGTTTCATGAGACCAGATCAATAGCAGCCCCAGGGTAAGATCAGGCCTGAGGCTTGCCACAGAGGGAACATCAAAAAACATCATGGGCCTGTTCCGGAAACACAAGTTACATTCTAAAGGTATGCATGCAGCTTAGTATATAAGAAGACAGCCAGATGTGGGGGACACATCTGTAACTCTAGCACTCGGGAGGTGAGAGCAGAAGAGCATGCGCTCAAGGCTTCCTCAGGTAATAACAAACTGAGGAGTCAGACTGAGCTATTTCAGACGACGACTGAGAGAGAAGGAGAATAGAGCTGAGATGAGGGAGAAGAGCTCAGCTGAAAGTGGACAAAGAGAATGGACAGGAAGAGAAAAGGAAGCCATGGTGTTATCTTTGCTAGTAGATGAGAGCTACCCTGAATGAAAGAACAACACTATGTACCTTTGGCATAATCATATCAAAAGCATCAAAGTGTACTGTAAGAAAGATTAAAAGAAAAGTATCACTAATAAGGACAGCAATGCTAACCTATGCCATGGTCCAGAAGTAAATAAGAACCAGGGTCAAGACAGCCTTCACAGGACAGGGTTAAGAAGCACTTTGAACAAAGAGGAAGAGCTCCCTGACGCAAGTAAACCGCAAGACCAGAATATATAGAGGGAGAATGCACAGCATCCTACAGGGACAACAGATTGCTCCACAGAAGCGTCTTCCTGGAAGGGCATGAATCCCAGAGAGAACAAAGCACAATAGCAGCCTGCACCAGGGAGGGGCTTGTAATTCTGTCTGTATACTTCCTTCTCCTAAATGTTAGTGGAGGAGAACAGCAAGGCTGCAGTATCATTTGCTGGGAAAGTCAGAAGGAGGCAGGAGGGGCCACTGAAGCAAAGGGCTGGCAGAACAACAAAAACAGCCATCTGGCTGCCGAAGGACTGAGATGAGAAAGAAGGCATACACAAGGGCTGCTATCACTTGGGCCATGACTGGTGGTGAGTCAATGAATCACTCCTCTAAAACTATGCTTTACAAGTACTCACACTCACTTCCTCTACCTTGGCTACTCCGGACATCTCTGGGGAAACTCAGCTATGGAGTTTCAAAGACATTCCATTCTTGGTCCAAAAGCCCACTTACTGTTATGGATGCACAGCATGGCTCTGTGTAATATCTCAAACTGCTACAAAAAATGACTTTCAAAAAGAACAGTCTATAGAATCCTGAAGATCTCACTAAGTTGTTCTAAAGAATTCTTGGCTAGGCATGGTGCCTATGCTTCTATTTCCAGCATTCAAAAGGCAGAAACAAGAAGAGTTAAGTTCAAAGCCAGTCTGGGATACATAGCAAATCTGGGCCAGCCTGGGCTGTACACACACACACACACACACAC
>JAQHUG010000046.1:9831504-9847998 GCA_028555095.1 Dicrostonyx torquatus | reverse complement strand
CACACACACACACACACACACACACATTCACTAAGTAAAAATGTAATTTTAAAAATTTAAGGAGTTGGCTCAGCAGTCAAGACCACTTGATGTTCTTATACAGGACCTCAGTTCAACTCCCAGCACCCATACCAAGCAGCTCACAACCACCTGTAACTTCAGTTCCAGGGGATACGATGTCCTCTACTGACCTCCATAGGTATATGTGGCATACACTCACACAGACACATACACAAAAATCAGCATCAAAAAAATTAAAGATTCCATTCATGAGGCCAGGGAGATGGTTGAGCAGGTAAAGGCCCTTTCCGTCAAGAGCCAATCATCAATCTTTGATCCCTCAGTCCCACATGTGGAAGAAGAGAACTGACTCCTATAGGCTGTCCTCTGACCTCCACATACATGCCACAGAAACACACAAATAAAGGGTAATAAACAAATTTTCAATATTCCATCCATATGAAACATGAGAACTGGCAGACCTATTAGGCATCTGGAGCTGAGGAATTTGTGTGAATGAAGTTCTGAAATAACAAAAGTGTTCTGAAATTGGTAATAGTGGTGCTCATATACCCTTGTAAGCATGCCTTAAACAGCATATAAGAAAAGGTAAGAGTTAAGATATCTGAATTTTATAATATTGTGTATATGTATGCATTTGTGGTGAGGGAGGGGTGTGTGTGTGTGTACCTAAAGGAGTACAGGAAGATATAACCCATGGTGTGCCACCACTAGTTAGTAGGTTAGTAGGGCCAAGCAAGGACTATATTTTTTTTCATTTCTGTAATTCACTTGTCACAGTAGCCAAGTGTTTTCTAATGTTAGAATTCTATATAAAGATGCAACAAGAGGGCTGGAAAGAGATGACTCCATGGTTAAGAGCAGTTACTGCTTTTGCAGAGGACCCAGGTTTAGTTCCTAGGTTTAACATCCACGTGGTGGCTCACAATCTACTGTTAACTCCAGTTCCAGGGAATCTGATACCTCTCCTGACCTACATGCGCCATGGTGCACAGTCATACACAAAATTTAAATACAAAAATATTTTTAAAAGAAATAAATACAATTTTAATTAAAGGAAAATAACAAGATCGTAATACAAATGCAACTTGAATAATTCTCATTTTTCATATTTTCTAAAACCTTACTATTTTTATAACTAATTAAACAACCTCTTTCCTGTTACCTAGGTATAACACTTTCTAAGAAAGACAACATTCATAAAAACAATGCAAACACTAACTATCTGGCTTTTAATGGAACTTAGCACACATGAAATCTGTATATAATTCTCCATACTAACTTTCTGTAACTGAATTGAATGGGAGTTGGGTGGCAGTGGAGAGATGTCACCAACAGCATGCTACAACTGCTTTTAAAAGAACTATTTAATAAGAGTAAGCCCAAATGTGTACTTTTCAAGTCCATACACTGTTTTAACACATTATCAATTAGATTCTACAGAACATAATACACAACTTTACTAGGTCAGAGTGAAATGCATTTTAAAGAAATCAAGAAGATATGTATGGATCAGTGGTAGAATTTCAGTCTGAAAGGTCGTAGGTTCAATCCCCAGCATCTGAGGAGGCAAAGAAGAAGAAAAAGATGACGCCTTGTTAGGGGCTAGAGACTTAAGAGCACTTGTTCTTCTTCTAGAGAACCCAAGTTTGATTCTCAGCACCCACACTGGTCAGCTCCCAATCAATCTACCTCTGAGGAATCCAGCACCCTCTCTGGACTGCACTCATGGGCACAGACACAGATACACAAACATATGCATAATTAAAAACAAAAAGAAATCATTAAAAAAAAATCAAGCAACACTGAACAACAGTAATGACCCTTCTGTGGACAATGGAATAGTACATTTAGTCTACAACACTAAAGGAAAGAAAATTTTCTTAAGTCTAATATAAAGTAAATTATTTAAGAGAGGATAGTCAGTCAACTGGAAGAAAAGCAATAAATAAGAAAATAAGTAAAGTTTTACTTCTAAAACCATTAAAGGGCAATACTGAGGTGCACATCAATTTTATCAAAAGAAAAACTAAAATTAAACCATTGCATAAAATTTAACTCTTCCTGTAAAAGATACAAGCCAAGTGGTGGTACACGCCTTTAATCCCAGCATTCAGAAGGCAGAGGCAGGTGAATCTCTGGGAACTGAGGCTAGCCTGGTCTACAGAGTAAGTTCCAGGACAGCCAGAGCTATTATACAGATAAACTCTGTCTCAGGAAAAAAGAGGAGGGGGGGGGAGAGAGATTAAGCCACAAATATCATAATTATATAAAATTTAAAGGCACTCATTACCTACTATGACCTAGACTTGGCAAACTCAGGAAAGACCAGAAAAAGGCAGTCAGCAATATGCTCCACTGGGCTACCAGGAAACAGACAGTTACTGCTGGACGCTGATAAAAAGATGCCAGACAATACCATAGGCCCTTCCTCAAAACCATCAGCATAAATAACTCTTACCAACACCAAAGCTATCTCCTAGCCAAAAAAGGACATTTTTCATCATGGACTACATACTGGAGTTTTAATGGTTTTTAATTTCATTATTATTTCATGTACATCAGTGTTTTGCCTCCATTTGTTTCTGGGTACCATGTGCCCTGAAACCAAAAGAGGAGTTAGCTCTCCTGGAACTAGAGTTACAGACAGCTGTGAACAGCCATGTGGGTGCTGGGAATCAAACCTGGGTCCTGTGGAAAAGCAACCAGTGTTCTTAACCATCTCTTCAGCCCTATCTGGGGTTTTAAACCACCTAGGTAGGCCTTTAAGTCTATCTACAACTCTGTTTTTTCAGTAGAAAACAGAACCTGCTACCTAGAAGAAGAAATAAATGACAAAAGGAACACAGAGTAATAAAGATTAACTGCTATAACTTGAGGGGGTGAACGCAGCAAAAGTTTAAGTCCTGGACCAACTGAATTCTACAAATACCATAAAATATGGCTCCGAGTAAATTAATTCTACTCATTTCCTTTGCCATTATGCTATTTTTGAAAAAAAATCTGCATTAAGAAAGTTTGGCTTTCCTCCACTAGAAAATCTTTGAGTCACCTTAAAGACTTAGTTGACCTGAATCACCATTCTTACCTACTTCCAGTGTTTCAAGTGGCCCTACAAAACAGACTGAAGAACTGGCATGGTGGACCCAGTTCTTCTCATCTCCAATGCTCCCTCCAGATTCTACACTTCCAACTCACCTACATTACACATGTCTCTTCCTCCTTTCTTCTGGCTTCCTGAGACCCTGAATGCATAAAAAGGCAGCATAGGCATTTCCTGGTCCAAGAAAAATGACATCCCGTGGACTGGTACATTCATCACACTGGAGTACAACTGCTTGTCAAATCTGTACCTGAGCTATAAGCCCAGCAAGCACCTCCTGCTGTGATGTGTAGCTCTTAGAGTAGGACCTACACATCAAAGATATTCAGCACCCGTGCGGAGGACATGGCATGAGAAACCTGAATGCTAAGAAATCTTCTCTTTAAAAAAGGAGGCTGCTAGCCGGGCGGTGGTAGCACACGCCTTTAATCCCAGCACTTGGGAGGCAGAGGCAGGCGGATCTCTGTGAGTTCAAGGCCAGTCTGGTCTACAAGAGCTAGTTCCAGGTCAGGCTCCAAAGCCACAAAGAAACCCTGTCTCGAAAAACAAACAAACAAAAAAAAAGGATGCTGCTCAAATCATTCTAAGCTTCCTGATGCTGGAGTTATACTAATAAACAATATCAATTTCCCACTCATCAAGGAATGCTGTGGCAGAGTATTAAGAGCTCCCAGCTCTAAGTAAGATGGCCACAGGCAGGCACAGTAACCCAAGCTTTGCCACTGAGATCACAAATCTAAGCCTTTGGAAGGGTTCCAAAGAGAAGCAGAAAGGACTCTACCTCTAATCATGTAATATGTTTTGTATCCATAGCTCAGACATAGGAAGAGAGAAGTCTGGGAGCCAGGCCCTGACTGAGGGTCATGTGAAACCTGTCCACAGTTGGGATGGACAGGTGGTAATGGAACAGCATCCAAGTGCCTCGCTCCCCAGCAAAATCAGAGCTCAGATGATTCAGTTGTGCAAGCAGATGGTCCATGAACACAGGTGGTCTCCCGAAAGAGTTACTCTGTGGTATTCTACAAATACAACACCTGAATACCTATATTAAAACTCAGACCACTTCCACTATTCTAATAGGAATTATCAGGGACATTTATACACACTTGCCTCTCTTAACACATACAAAGGGAGATGTCCATGCCCTTCCCACCTCCGAGTATATTTTTAAACAACTCAGCTAGACACATTTTGCTTACAAACAACATTTTATGAGATTCCCCACAAAGCACCTAATTTCCAGGGTTTTAGTGAGTTACTAGATAACAGCAACTACAATATGTAGTCATCAGCATCTTTGTTTATAAAACTACCATAACAAACGGCCATTTACACACAGTGCATCCCCTCTAATAAATGTCTTCAGAAAAATTCCTAAATGAGAAACTATTAAAACCAGATTTGCTTAATCTTAATCACAGTTCTAATGTCTACCTTAGTGGACTAAGATAGAAAGATCACCAAGAGTCCGAAGCTAGCCTGGATAGCACAGTAAACTGCAGACCAGCCTGGACTGGTGAGACCTGTCTCATCTCAAGAAAAGGGAGAAGAGAACAGTGACCAACATATTAGTTTAACTTTCTACTGAATTAAGAAATCATAAAGTGGCTGAGCAGTGGTAGTGCATGCCTTCAATCCCAGCACTCAGGCAGTGAGTTCAAAGCCAGACTGGTCTACAGAGAGAGTTCCAGGATGGCCAGTGCTACACAGATTCATCCTGTCTCGAAAAGGAAAAAAATATCAATTTTCAAACACAAATGAAGACAGAAAATGCCTGTGACTACAGGGATATGGACTAGTGCTAGGTGACTTTGGGATGATGGATGCCTTCATCCAGTCACTGAGCAGAGCAGAGCTAGAAGCCACTCTACCTTCACACTCATCACACTCTCTTCACAGTGAGGCAGACAAACTTATTCTCAGTGCATGTGAACTAAACTCTAACCCAATTTTAGATGAAACCCCAATCCTTTTTTGCATGGCTGTGTTATGCTGTGAATTTTACAACAACTACTGTGCAAATGTCTGATTTTAGTCTTTACTAAAAACCAGTCACCCATGCATGCACCACCACCAGTCTGTCTATCAAGGCTCCAGCAGGCTTCACATTCAGTTCCTACCTGACACCAGTAACTACCTCTTTGGCCACTGGTGTTTATACCATGAGAAACAGGTTTGGGAGCTCTTAAATCTTTATGTATGTATACACACAAGTACATATTGTACTCTAGGAGTATGTAGATAAACAGTATCATCTATTTTCACTTTAGGGCAATACTATTTGTTATAAGGATGAAGCAGTGATTTAGCTGGGAAAGATGGTAGAGTTTAGGGTACAAACTAGTTTTACATTTAACGTAAATGGAAGCTTGGAGCTCTTCATCTCTCCAGAGATATTGTTAGAGATCTGAAAATCAAAACAGGACATTAAAGTCAAGAAGAATACTCTAGCATGGCAACACGGCTTCTCGCAAGTTTTTCCCTGGGAATCCTACTGTAACCACCAGGAAAAAACAAAAACAAAAAAAACCACAAAAACTCACTTACCCACAAAGTTCTGCCAATACCTCCAATGGCCCACCACAGTCTTGAATTTTTGGTAAGGGCAAGGGGTGTGGCAATAACATAGTGAGCCCCAAGGAATAGATAGAAGATTTATCTAAACCCAGACTGTAAACAAAGTTCAAAGGTCAGAATTCTACCATTCCATGAATCACAGATATCCTATACAAATATCATTTTCACAGAACTAACAAAAAACTCTAACAGTCATCTAGAACACTTTCTAGAAGAAAACTAAAAACCAATAGTCTTAGGGACTTGCCCCTAAGCACAAAAAGCTCTTCCCAGCCTCATTTCCTGACACAGGCTCAGATACTTTTTAGGAGCAGGTACAGAAGACAGTAATAAAGCCTCTAGTGCTAAATAGCACCAGTAAAATGCAGTGTCCCCACCCTCGGTGTAGGACACCCACCATCACCTACACAGTTCAAACATCAGTGAACTTCACGTCCTCACAGCACCTGAGCCAGGTCCCATATTCAGACAGTTTAAAGTCTCGACCAATGCCTCTCTCCTAGGCACTGCCTAAAAGTCTTCTTTTTGTTGTCGTTCGGTTCTTCAAGACAGGGTATCTCTGTGTAGCCCTGGCTGGCCTCACAGTGATATTCCTGCCTCTGTTGGAATCAAAGGTGTGTGCCACAGCCACCAGGCATGAGTCTTGTCTTAAACACAGTACCCATGTTTAATAATAAATGTTTTATAATAGTTGTTAGCATAACTGAACAGTCTTTTAAAAAAGGATAAAACTCAACTTATATTTTACAATAAGAGAATAAATTCCAAGTAAGTCAGTTATATGAATAGAAAAACTCAAATGATACAAAGGTCATTTTCACAGAATTTTTTAGACATATAAGAAAAGGTGCAAACATTACAGTAAAAATGAGTTAACTTTGATTCAAATTTTTTAAAATATATTTATTTATTTTGTATACAATATTCTATCTACATGTATCCCTGCAGGCCAGAAGAGGGCACCAGACCTCATTACAGATGGTTGTGAGCCACCATGTGGTTGCTGGGAATTGAACTCAGGACCTTTGGAAGAGCAGGTAATGCTCTTAACCGCTGAGCCATCTCTCCAGCCCTGATTCAAATTTTCAGATGCCAAAAGATTCAGTTTTATAATAACCATTTTAAACATTAAAGAAAATGCTTGGGGCTGGAGAGATGGCTCAATGGTTAAGAGCATTGCCTGCTCTTCCAAAGATCCTGAGTTCAATTCCCAGCAACCACAAGATGGCTCACAACCATCTGTAATGGGGTCTGGTGCCCTCTTCTGGCCTGCAGACATACACACAGACAGAATATTGTGTACATAATAAATAAATATTAAAAAAAAAAAGAAAATGCTTGTTAGGCAAAAAAAGGGGGGCAAAAGCAAAGTAAAAGGATAAACTGAGGGAAACACATTACACATGAAGTTCTAATCCCTCCTCATACTATAAGCTCTTAAAAACTAAGGTAGACAAATGAAACACCAACATAAAAATGAATGGAAGACAAAAAAAATGACTCCTGTATATGACATGATATGCAAGTTTTTTCACACAAAATAATTTTATGTATTTATTTATTTTATTTGAAGATTTGGTTTTCTGTTGCTGCTTCTTTTTTTTAAAAAAAAAAAAAAAACTATCCTGAAACTATGTAGACCAGCTGACCTTGAACTCAGAGATCAAGAGATCAACCTGCCTCTGCCTCTGAAGTGCTGGAATTAAAGGTGTGTGCCACAACCCCCAGCTTGTTTCAATATTGACACAGTGTATTTCATAGCCCAGGTAGGCCTAGAAAACACTAGGTAGCTAAGGCTGGCCTTGAATTTCTAATCCTCCTGCCTCGGCCCTCTCAAGTGCTGGCATGTAGTTACCATAGCTAGATATTAAAATAAAAATAAAACATCAGTAAGTACTACCTTCCAGATGAATTTAATTCAGATCTTAGCTAGGCACCCAATTCTGGGAGCTGAGCCTCTCATACTCTATGGCGGAATGTAAACTGTACAACGTCAGAAAGGCTCTGCACGGCACTAACAAACTTACAAAACTACTTGCCATCGGCACCCCACTCTAAAAATCTATCTCTAGGATACTGACCCTCAAAATTAAAACAACAGATAGCACGAAGTTATCACTGCTATAACACATGTCCCAGCAGAACAGCGAACAGTGTGTAAAGAGCCCTGGACTGAAAGCTGGTGGTCAATAAGCCACACATACACAGCACACTGCATAGGAGACAATGCTGCAGAGGCACAGTACAGACCTGCAGAACTGGGGAGGGTAGGATTTCCAGAGTCCACGGTCAGCTGAAAAATTAAATCTAAGAAATAGAGTACATAATTTTTAAAATAGCATGTATGAGGGTGTCAGGTCCTCTGGAACTGAAGTTACAGACAGTTGTGAGCTGCCAGGTGGGTGCTAGGAATTGAACCTGGGTCCTCTGGAAGAGCAGACAGTGCTTTTAAACACTGAGCCATCTCTCCAGTCCCCACAATTTTTCATAAGAAATAAGAAGAATCACGTGATATATGGATGCTGCATTATTTACTTCTGAAGGAAGGAAAAGAGCAGAAATCCACTAGAAACTCCTAGGCAAAGAATACAGAGGGACAATGTGAACTTCCTGAGACATCTTTCATTTATGTTGTGAAGCTCTAGCTCATCTCCTAGCTTCGAAAGTAAATGGTTCCCTTAGAAGTGGTGTTAACACAGTCTCAAATGCAAAAAAAAAAAAATATAGAACTGTCATTAACACAGAAAGAGTCAAATTTATGAAGAATCTATAGTACTTGCTCCTTGCAACACCTCACACCAAAACATAGTCGGTACCCGGCCAGCACCCACGAGGTCTGGAGCTGCGGGTCTGGAGCTTGTCAGTGCCACAGAGAAACTGGCGCTTCTCCAGCTTTCACAGCACATTAACAACACCATACCACAACGGTCATTTTAAACACGCCGCTTATTCAATTCAATTGAAATTCAATTATAACTGCAAATATCTATGTTGGGGGGAAGGTAGGACAGGGAGGGACTTCATATGCACAGAAGTGCCAGGAGCCATGTAAGCCAAGCAGTTACAGGGTACATTCAGGCTAAGGCAGGGCAGACAGAAGAAGGGCCACATCAGTCACCTCATTTCCAGGGAACATTTCAAATTCTTTTTGTTCTAATTCGCTTTAAACCTACTTCTAAAGAAATGCTCAAATTCTCATAATCATCTCTAGTTAGCCACCATTTCCCCCCATAACTCCATTGGAAAAGAGGCTGCAAGATCAAGATAGGTAGAACAAGTTCATCCTGCAAAACCATTCCCACCCACAAGTCCAGTCTAGTGAAACAGAAGACTATGCAGTCATTCTAGAAAAAAACAGGACCCACCAAGACTAGTGAGGAGGAGAAGGAGCAGGAGCAGCAGCAGCCGCCATTGGCTAACATCAGAAAAATGAAAAATTCAAATACAGGGGACAAAGGAGCTGCAGGACAGAGTCCTTTGCTCTGTGGGGCTCTGGCAGCAGTGAACAGGAAGCTCTGGATGAGCCAAGCAGGGGGTGAGGGTGGGGAGAACACAGCAAACAGCTGCTGCACAGGATCACCAGGTTACAAAGCCCTCGTGAGGAGGGCACATGGCCAGCCCACACCTGTGTCCCAGACCCCTGCAGGTCACAGGAAGAGAGCACTGGCCTCCCTGGGAGATGACTCTAGTCTAAGCCATGATGGATTTGGCTACCTACTGAAGGCTGAAGGGGGCCCCTAGTACATTTCCTCCCCGCATTCAATAGCCCAGCAATGAAGAAAGTGACCTGAGGCCTTCTCTAGATTCCGAAGAGCAGACAGTAGGCCACTAAGGGGCTAACACCCCATCCCTAGGGAAGAACGGGTCAATTAAAAACAAACATTATGGCAGAAAAGGAGGAAGGGAAGAGGCGGAGTCCTTTCCAGTGCACAGCACAGCAGTTCCACCCACAGATCAATGGGGTTTGCTTTCAGAGGCAGAGTGTGCCCAGACGGAATCAGAACTGCTCATTTAACTCTGGGACAGCGGAACACCCACTCTAAAACTCCTACTAGTGGGTGGCCAGGAAGAATCCTTCCTTTTTCCCTTTCTGGCTTGAACTGCACAAGAACTCAAGGGAACAAAGAGCAAACAAATCAGAAATCCTGAACACCCTAACTAAAGCCCTCCCCCGGGGGGGGGGGAGGGCTTGGAGCAGGCTGACACTTTCAAGCCTCACTGTTTCAACACCCTAAAACAAATGTTTACTCCTTCCACATTTGTTGAGTCCAGCACAGCTGTGCAGATGACTGTGTTTCTGCTGTCAATGGAGCACGTATATGTCACTGATCTAGATCATTACGGAACTTAGAAGACACAAGGGCTGGAAAAGAAGAGAAAAGGAAACTGATAAGAAAACAAGAAGGTCCAAGACAACTCAGTACAAGGTGTAGAAGCTGCAGGCCTCAACAGCTCCTTAAGACGTCTGAAAACATGGCCCAGCACCCAGTTTTCCCCCTAATTGAGAGGAATGCTCACGGCACACCATCTGCTATGCACATATCTACTATGAAAAGGGAAAGGGAGCCAGCAACCTCCATGGACAGATCTCTGAAAGGAGAAACAGCTCAAGCACGGCAGGTTCTTAGGAAGAAGAAGCACTGTCGCCAAAGGAGGTAACAGCTCCATGTCCTGAAGACTTTCCAGAGGGGGACAAGATATGGAGGTGGAGGACAGTAATATTGATATCCTAATCATATGTGTATGTGGGTAGGTGGTAATGTTACACATACAAACACTGTAAATTAAAAACTACATATATCAAAGAAAGGTAAGAGAAGATATAAAGTACAATGATAATGCGTTCACGTCTTCAGCCAAGAGTTATTATATGAGGCAAAGGTTTAAAAATTAATAACTTATGAAATAAGAAAAGGTATACTAACTTTTATTATGGGAGAAAGAAAAACTATAAGTCAGTGCTTAACCCTAGAGTAGTATCCAGTTAAGCAGGCATCCGTGTTCATTCCACTCTCACTGGCTCACAGAGAATAACTTCTAACCCTGCAATCTCTTCATGGCAAGTGCCTGAAAGAGGTGTATCATTTTTATCTTTTACACCCTATTCTTTGCTGTCCATAAATATTCACCATTATGTTACGACTGTCTGCAGTGTCAGTACAGTAGCCTGCTGGGCAGGTTTGCTGCTACATCATCTTTGTGTAAGCACACTCTGTGTTTGGACAGCAGCTAATAGGCATTTCTCAGAACTTATTAAATAATATGTGACTGACTGTACTCCAAGTTTTTCTCATATTGTATCATTTAAAATCCTTAAAACACTAAGTGTTGTTACTCTATGTTTACATGGCAAAATAAGGCCCAAGGCCCTCCAGCTGGCCACCAAACCAGACACTCTCAGTTTACTCCCAGAATCCATGTGGTTAAAGGAGAGAGCTGATTCCGAAAGCAGCTCTTTGACTTGTACACATTGTGGCACCCTCATGTGTATGAACATATAACAAACAAATAAATAAGGTCCGCTGAGATGCAGACATCTCCTAAAGCCAGAGAGCTAGCAACTGAATGAAGGCAGTTCTTTCAGAAAAGATAATCTAAGGGGAACAGACGATGGAGTCGGTTTTCAAGTGTAGAGAAGTAAAACCATAATAAGGTTGGAAAGGGGGCTTGGAGGTTTAAGAACACTGGCTACTCTTCCAGAGGACTCAGGTCCAGTCCCAGCACCTAAATGGTGGCTAACAACCATCTCTAACTCCAGTTCCAGGGGACCTGAGGCCCAGTTTTGGCCTCCATAGGCACCAGGCACACATGTGGTGCACAGAAATATATGCAGGCAAAGCACCTACACACATAAGATCTTTCCTTGCTCATCTTTCAAAATGGGAACAAACCAGCACCAGCTCCTGGTTTCATCTCAGCCTCCAATCAAGGCTTCATGAAGAAATCTGGTCTGCTCTACAGCTGAAGTCGGTAAAGAAGAGAAAGCTGGTGAGTCTCACAGTGAAAGAATGTAAAGAAAGCACAGCAAGGCATAGCATCTATAAGCCAGCATGCAAAAAAGAAGGCAAGAGGACCCATCCAAAAGTTCACAGCCAACCTGGTCTATGCAGTACGTTACAAAATGTAGTAGTGTAACCTACTGGTAAGGTGCCCATGCTACTTATGAACCCCTCACCCCTCACCTCACCCTTGCTCCTTAAGCAATTCTAGTGTAATTCATTTGGGTCATTAAATAAATAGAATGAATGAATGAATACATACATACACAAACACACACACACATACATACATAGGGCCAGCAAGACGGCTCACAGTTAAAAGCACCTGCACAACTCTGACAACCTGAATTTAATCCCTGGGATCCTCAGTGGAAGAGAGTCAACCCCCAAAAGTTACCCTCTGATCCCTATATTGTACACACCCATACAAATAATTTTTAAAAATAAAATTAGAAATAAAAGGTGTGAAGGTAGGAGGACTGGCGGGAAGAAGGAATCAGCAGAAGTGGGAATAGACAAGGATGTGGAAGGTGAAAAGGATCAATGTATACTCTACACATGCGTGAAAATGTCACAATGAAACCCACTATTTATAATTAATACATAAATTAGTAGCAATTAATAAATAAAGACATATCCCTAAAAAGAAAATCTCAGGTTCTGGAGAAAAACCATGTCTGAAAGTATATATTATATCCAAAGAACAAGTCAGCTGAAAGAAGCAACTTAAGCAGTTAAATAATAACTATAATGGATCCTAAGTAATGAAACAAATATCACTGAATAGGAATGTTTTTTTTTTAAAAAAAAAAAGGATAATGGGAAAATTGTCCTTATAGTATGTACACAGAAATGATAGCTAATATTGGAACTAAGCTGCCCCACTAATCACCAGCAGACCAAACCAAAATGGAGCAACTCATGGTAACCATCAACATAATACCAAGCAAAAAGGTAGCTCTGAAATAGCCAAGCCATTTGTCTCTGGGTTCTGCATACCTTAGTCATTTTGTCTATAAAACCACTTTCCTTCTCAGCTTAAGAAAACACTTGTCTTTCTGTAAAGTAAAGTACTGTTGATTCTAGAATTGCATCTCTAAATTTATTTTAATTTTGTCTTTTGATTAGTATATTAATAAATGCAGAATGGGGCTGGCAAAATGGCTTAATGGCTATAAGCACTTGGCACCTGTTCTTGCAGAGGACCTCGGTCCAATTCCCAGCACCAACAAGGCAGTTCACAACAATCCATAACTCCAGGTCCAAAAGGACCCAAAATCATTTTCTGACCTCCACAGGCACCAGGTACGTATGTAGTGCATAAACATGCATGAAAGCAAAACACACACATAAATAAAACCTTTTTGGAGGGAATGGGTGTTGAGACAGAGTTTCTATGTATAACCCTAGCTGTCCTGGATCTCACTGATAGACTAGGCTGGCCTCAAGCTCACAGACATCCACCTGCCTCTGCCTCCCGAGTACTGAGTTTAAAGGTGTGTGCCACTACTGTTCAGCTAATAAATCTTTTTTTTAAATGTAAAATGATGGAAAATAGTCTAAAGTTAGCAAGCACTATCGTAATACTGATTTAGACAAAAATAAACAAGCTAAGATAACTGGGTTTGAGTACATTGAGAAACAAAACATTTAATTTACCTAGTCCAAAGAATTTCTCCACAAGATACTTAGCAATTATAATGAAGAAGCATAACTAGATGCAAGGGAAGAAAATGTGATGGCTACTATCTTATCCAGGATCACAGTTAAGATCAAAAGGAACAGATACTGTTGTAAGCTTCCTAATATAAGGTACTCCAAACGAGCAATACTTTCTATAGCACTCTTGTTCAAAATATGTAACATGAATATAGTCATAAAGAAGCATCAGAAGAAACTATAATGAGGAACATTCCAACAAGAGAGGTAGATTCATAATAGGAAGGAGAGAAGATGAGAAAGGGAAGAGTGATGAGGGGGAGAGAGGAGGTAAGAGGGAAAGGGAAAATAAGTTACCTTTAAGGGTCATGAAAAGCACCAATTTAAAGACTATCCTAGGAAAGATAGGGAGTCTGAAGAAACATAGTCACAAATACAATACAATAACAGTAGCAGACTAAACCCTGGCCAAGAAAAAAAAGGACATTATTGAAACAAGAAGCAAAATCTGAACAAGGTCTATGAATGAGCTAATATCAAGAAATATGGGAATTCTTGGCATGATTTTTGCAATTCTTTTAAAAATTGAATTGCCTAAAAGTCATTATTTGGTTTTTTAAAAACCAAATAATAATAGTGGTGCTAATATACTGGTCCTTGGCTAGCCAAGAATAGACTGGTATAGCCAAGGCTATAAGCACACAAATCACATGCCAAACCCTTACTCTGCAGAGCCCCAAACTACTGTTTAAGAAACCAGATCGTCAAGGGCTCCAAATCTGATCTTGTATCATAGTTCACATGATTCTTAGCCCATTCATCTGAGATGACTTACTCCAGGAGATATCAAAGGGAACACTACACTGCAAGGTGGCACTATCCACGCATGCAAGCAAGCACTAAAGCACTGTTTCCACAACAGTTTCTTCATCCTACGAGAAATTGAAACTCATATCACTCAGCACTAGGGAGGCAGAGGAAAGAGGATGTCTATGAGTTCAAGGCCAGCCTTGTTACACAGCAGAGTTGCAGCTCAGCCAAGGCTACATATCAAGTCCCTGTCTCGGGGTGGGGTGGGGTGGGGTGGGGGAATCCTCAGGTCACTGAATCCCTCACAGCACCGCTCAGAGCACCCAGCCCACAAAAATGTGGTCTGCAGAGCTCTAGGCTGTCACACATATCACACAAATGTTGACAAGTGTCGTAAACCACAGGGGAAGGGAGGACAGGGCATGAGCATAACAAGGCAAAACTAAAGGAGCTCACAGCTCAAGACTCAAAACAAAAGAGAAGAGGACTCAGAACTCTGAGTTTAAAACATAATTCAGAACTGCCCTAAGAAGACAGGATAGTGTATGATGTACAAATGGGAAAAAATGGAGGGAAAACAGTAACTGTAACTAAATGATGTCATTCATGAAATTGCTAAAACTACAAGGTTGGTCACTTTGAATGTCCATCACCATTCACTCAGTTGTTTACCAAAGGCCAAGTATGGTCAAGGTGCTAGGATCAAGAGTGGCTAGGTATTCCTTTCGTGAGAAAGTCAGGTGCCAAGATAGAGAACAATTCATGGAGACATGGACACAAGACAGTGGTGGGGCCAGCCCCAATCCTGTACACCTACCAACTGACTTCCTGCCTCTGTACTCCACCAAGAAAAGACAGGATTGAGCACAAGGGATCCAAAGGAGAAGACATCAAAGACAGCATACAGGGGCAGGCATGTGGAGAGCTGGGAGTGTATCCATCTACAAGCTGCAAGACAGAGAACAGAGGACAGCCTGCCTAATTACATTCTGGGGCCACCACTGAGCAGACAGCATGGGGATCCTCTAGCAACATCTCAGTGAGAAGGGAAAACAAGATGACCAGAGACTAGGATCTTGGGTGCTCACGGAGATTCTAGAGGAACAAAAGAGAACTCCAACATCAAGTCTGACCACACTGGTATGACAGGGGTCACCTACGTTTCCAGGCTTGTCTAATCCTTGAGTTGAACACACCAGCTCAGAGAGGTTCACTCTCCTCACCAAAGCTCCCTTCCTGCTCCCTTGAAAGAAATCTTTTCAGATCACAAAATCCAGGCTCACCAAATGCCATCTACGTGCCAAGTGCTAGGATCTCCTGCAAACAGGTATACAAAGGGCCTCCTAGGAGAATCCTGAGACCTCCTCTCTTATCTTCACTCTGCCTCAGTAACACTCATCCAAGCTATAGCCAGCCTCCACTGCATTTAAATGTGAATGTTTTAAATGTAATAGTCCCTGCTCTTCACAGAACTCCAAACCCATGTCCAGAGCTCATTTTGTAATGCCACCTAGACCTCTGGTCAGTTTCAGACCTTTAAATCAATAAACCACAGCCAGCCCCCATCTCCTACAGAAGCCGTCTTTCCTGCCTTTAGTGACTGTCAGCTCCATCCTTTCAGTTGCCTGGCAACAAAGCTTGACAGTGAGAAAAATACACAGTTACATTTAAAATTCTAAGTACAAAAAAATACATATAATTTACTACTAAAGAGAGTCATTATATAGTAATAAAATATAATTTATTACTAAACATAATAAATACTGAACAGTGTATACACCTAGAAAACCCAACAAAATTAAATAAGACTATTAGGACCCAAGAAAAGACCTGAGTCTCATCTCCAGTTTCTCTACTAGAAAAAAAACATTAAAATTCCACACAAGACTTAAAGACTCACCCTGTTCTCAGACAGAAAATTATAAAGATATCGGCTCATCCTAATCCAAAACAAGAATTGAATATATCCCCATTAAAATTTCAATCAAATTTCCATATAGATAAATTAATTTCTATAAAGAAAAATATGAGGAAAATGATTAAACATGAGTTTACCAAGTGCTAAAAATGTATTAAAAATCCATAAGAAGGGCTGGAGAGATGGCTCACAGGGTAAGAGCACTGGCTGCTCTTCCAGAGGTCCCTAGTTCAATTCCCAGCAACCACATGGTGGCTCACAGTCATCTGTAATGAGACCTGGTGCCTTCCTTGCCAGCTTAATAAATAAATAAATCTTTAAAAAAAAAAAAAAAGAAATCCATAAGAAGGAAAATAGGTTGGTAATGGCAAACAAAAGAAATATATAGTTTATTGTTTGCAAACAGA
>JAQHUG010000046.1:9805657-9822954 GCA_028555095.1 Dicrostonyx torquatus | reverse complement strand
CCAAAGGATGCTTAATCGTGCCACAAGGACATGTGCTCAACTATGTTCATAGCAGCTTTGTTTGTCATAGCCAGAACCTGGAAACAACCTAAATGTCCCTCGACTGAAGAATGGATAAAGAAAATGTGGTACATTTACACAATGGAGAACTACACAGCAGAAAAAAATGACACTTTGAAATCTGCAGGCAAATGGACGGATCTAGAAAACATCATACTGAGTGAGGTAACTCAGACCCAGAAACACAAATATCATATATGCTCACTCATACGTGGTTTTTAGGCATAAAGCAAAGAAAACCAGCCTACAAATCACAATCCCAGAGAACCTAGACAACAACGAGGACCCTAAGAGAGACATACATGAACCTAATCTACATGGGAAGCAGAGAAAAATGTAGAGCTCAATAAAACCAGTTAAAAATGCATTTCTTTTCTAGGCTTTTCAAATTCCACATGCTTTCAAATTTGGCATTCAAAAGTAAAGTATATATCCTTATCTCACTTAGCAACAACTATACCATGAAACAGAACTAGCAGCAAATACTGAAGGCTAGCAAGATGGCTTGGTGAGTAGGGTGCCTGCCACCCAGTCTGTCGACCTGAGATCAATCCCTGGAACCCAGAGGGTAGAAAGTCAGAACTAGGTTCCATAACTTGTCCTTTGGCCTCCACATACACACACTAAGTAAACAAACAAAGGTAGACCCAGGCATGGTTGTGTACACCAACAGTCCTAGCACTGAGGAAGCAGAGGCCGGCCTGGTTATATAGAAAGGGCCAGAACAGCCAGGGCTATGTACATGTCTCTGATGAATGGGCGGGTGGGTGGACGAATGGATGGATGGGAAAATAAACAAAATGTTTTTAAATATATTTACATGACATGAAGGATGTCTAAGCCCATCCAAAATCCACATGGGCCACCGTAAACCCCTAGAAACTGAGTGCAGATGCTGTTCCCAGAAGGAATTTCCTTTACTTTGGGAAGTTGCAGCTGATTGATAGGTTTACTCACACAGGATGGCCTCCCCTGTTTACAGCCAACTACTAAGAACCCTATCCATACCTGCATATTTTCCCATAGCAATGCTGGCACAAGTATTTGAGTAACTAGAGACTGTAGCCTTGCCTGACTTATAAAAGAAAAAAAAAAAAAACTCTCACAATATCTACATCGGCAATCTTCAAGATCACTTTAAAAACAGGCAAATCATGTTTTGTTACACTAGGTAAAAATGTAAAATATTTTTTGTTTTGTTTTTGAGACATTTCTCACTCTATAGCCCAAGCTGGCCTCAAACTGAAGTGATATTCCTGCCTCTACATCTAAGAGTTGGGATTACAAAGCATAGACACATAAGACTTTTTTTTTTTTTTTTTGGTATTTTGAGACAGGATTTCTTTGTAGCTTTGGTGCCTGTCCTGGAACTAGCTCTTATAGACCAGGTTGGCTTTGAACTCACAAAGATCCACCTGCCTCTGCCTCCCGAGTGCTGAGATTAGAGGCGTGCGTCACCACCGCCCGGCTGAGAAGACTTTTCTGAATACCTGGACTCTCCAACATTGAGAAGACAGCCCCAAAAGAGCAAGTATTAAGATAAACTGGACCTAGCTGGACGGTGGTGGCACACACCTTTAATCCCAGCAGAGGCAGAGACAGGCAGATCTCTTTGAGTTACAGAGACCGAGGCCAGTCTGGTCCACCACCCAGCATCTTGCAAATGTTGTTGTAATGAGTTGTTGGTCTGGTTCAAGGCCTCTGGCATCTGGTCCACTATCAGTACTGGACCATCATAGAAACTACTCTCAGATATCCTGAGACTGTGGTTCCAGGGGACCAGTCCTTCCACACACTCCAGCAGGTCACAGATGGGCCCTGGACGTGAGTATGGGTGGTAGCTGATTTGGTCTGTCCTCTGGGACTGTCCCTCCTCAGGCGAGGAGGGGTGGAGCCAATTCTCCTAGGCCTTTGTCATCAGGGCCAGCTCTCTCACACCCATGGTGAGGGGTGGGGCCATCTCTACCTAGTGTGGGAGAAAGTTCTTAAAGAGCATTCATGGTAGCATATGACGGTTATCTCAGCACTCAAACATGAGGCAGGAAGACTGTGGATTCAGAGCCAGTCTGTACTACATGAAGAACTTGAGGTCAGCCTAGGTTACAGGAAAAAGAAAAAAAAGTTTTTTTAGTTAAAAAAAAATGTTCTTCAAATTAAAACGAAGTATCAGATTTCCTCCTCCTCCACTTTTAGACTCTAAACCTTCATATAACAGCCCTTTTCTTTCAGAACTCTATATTCAAGACCAGCTTCCCTTTCTCCATCAACTTGGTTCATGAATCCAACTGTTTTCCCTAAACTTCTTTAGCTAGACTCTATTGTCTTGCCATACTATCTTTACAAATTTTAGTTTGCCTACTCAGTAATGAGCCTTTCCAAGTTGTTTCCTTTGCTTCACTAGATGGAAACTACACTCACTCCCCCAAAACAAGTTAGACAGTAGAAGGAGTAGGAAGAACACAAGTTGGAGATGAAAGAAGCAGACTTGTCAAAAAAGGAAAAAGTAGATTTATCTAGAAAAAAGACAAGCCAGCAGGATCACAGCTGATCAGCAGACACTGCCACAACACACGCAAGGAAGGACCCACTCTCCTCAGTGTATTCAACTCCTGGGCAGACAGAGTACGCCGTGAAGCCTGATGCAGGGACATGCTTTATACTCAAGCTCAGCCTGACTCTCTGCTCATCTAAAATTCACAAAAGCGCAACAAGAGAGGTTTCAAGAATCTCATAAAGAAGTGAGCTAGAGATGGTTCAGTAGTGAAAAGCATTGGCTGTTCTTCAAGAGGACCTAAGTTCAAAATCATATGGCAATTCCCAATTGTAACCAACACCCTTGCACTGACATCCATGTGGCACACAGGCATAAATGCAGGCAAAGCACACATGCACATAAAACTAAAAACAATAACAGATCATGAGAAGTTATATTGCTTGCCCAAAATAATATGTTTAGAAAGGAGCAGGAGAAGGTTGTAAATCCAGCCCTACATTTGACTGTACTGGAGGAATCATCCATTCGGCAGTGTTATTGAAGGGAGAACAGTAAGAACCAAGAGCTGAGGATGCCCCTCGGTAGTGCAGTATCTGCCTAGCATGTGTGAGGCCCTAGGCTGAATGTTCAATACTGCTCCAAACCAAACAATCAACCCACACAGAGACAGTGGCTTTGGTACGTAACAAGTGCTCTAATTCTAGCTCTGGCCCTCAATTGGCTGCATGACTGTGAGCAGATCATTAATTTGTCTCAAACAGTGGAAAAGGAAGACTGAAGCCAATATGCACCTAAATGTACACCTAAAGGGCTGTTGTGCTAAATAAACGCTGAGTAAAGAAGCAGTGCTGAGACTGGAGCTGGAAGCAATGGCACTGCACACAACGAGTCGGCAGCAGCGGAGAAGCGGTTCTAAAGGAAAACTCATGTGCTGTCTGCAGCTCTCGTAAGTCAGGTGCGAATTTACTAAAGCTCCGTGACAGAAAGAAAAGCTCTTTTCCCAGAAATTTTCCAAACAAGTCAACTTTTTTTCTAGAAATGATTCAGAGGCTATTAAAATTACCTTTTAGGGGGCAAAGGTGCCTGCCACTTAGCCTGGCAACTTGAGTTCGATCCCTGGAACCCACATGATGGAAAAGAGAACTAACTCTTCCAAGCTGTCCTCTGACTGCTACACATGCACTGTGGCACATGCCCACCCATCCATTATAAATGAAGACTACACTTTAGCTGACTAGTCCTCTGGAGTAAGGGAATTCACAGATGAGTTCCTGAAGAAGGTCCTTGAAGCACGTGAATGGAAGGCAACCTGGCACACTAGCGTGCCTGAGGTGTGGCTTGAGAACAGGAGATTAAGACCCAGGCAAGCACAGAGGAACATGATGACCATAAGAAGACACCAGAAGATGGCTGCAAGCCACTAATAGGGGGCTTAGAACAAACAACCCAGGCAATACTTGAATCATGGGTTTCCAGCCTCCAGAACAAAAAAAATTAAATTTCTGTTATTTAACCACCGCCCCACTGAAACAGAACTGTTATTTTACGAACCACACAAAACAAAAACCAATCCTAGGCAAACTTAACCACTGCAGAGAAAGGAAGACACTGCGGAGGAGCCGCTCCTACCTGGGAAGCACAGGGGGATCCTTAGGGCCTTCAGCAGCACTGCTGACAATTCCTGGAGCTTCTGCCTCCTCCAAGCCATTGGCCACCTTGTGCTCGGGGCCCTGTGGACCTGGGGACTCCAGCTTCTCTACTTCCCGAGGCCCGCTCAAATCTGCAGTAGCATCGATCTCCACCTCCTGCACTGGGACCGGCACGGCTTCCTTCTCAACTGTAGCAGCTGCCACAGCCTTGGCTTCTTCTTCCTTTTTTCTGATTTTCTCTTCAAGTTCCTTCTTCCTTTTCTCATCATCCTGGCGAGCCATGTGATCAAATGTTTTAAAGACCTAAATAAGAAACATCAACCAGCATCAGTTCACCTGCCCCCATGAGAACACACATCACACAGAAATAAAGCTGGTAGGAACTGCTCTTCCTCAACAGGATTCCAAAACTGACAAAATCAAAAACAAGTCAAAGTTAACAGTACTTACAAACCCAGAGGATGCAAAGCCAAGCAGCTCTAGCTGTCATTACTTTCACATACTTCCCAGCAGGTGAAGAACACACTGCCCTGGTACTATGGATTCAAGAAGGTACCAGCACTCGGGAGACAGAGGCAGGTGAATCTCTGTGAGTTCAAGTCCAGTCTGGTCAAAAAGGTGAGTTCCAGGACAGCCAGAGCTGTTCCACAGAGAAACCCTATCTTTAAAAACAAAACAAAACAACAACAACAACAACAAAAAACCCTAAAAGGTTAAAACTGGAGACAAAGGCCAGGCATGGTTGCACATGCCCTTAATCCCAGTACTCAGGAGGGTCAATCTAAGAGTTCCGGGCTAGTGCAATAGTAAGTGGTACATAGTGAGTGCCAGCCCAGCCACGGGTATACAGTCAGAGTCTGTCTCAAAAAAAAAAAAAAAAAAAAAAACCAAGACACCTCAGACAAGCCCCAAGTCCTTTCTACTCCACAGGCAACCTGAAGGTTCAACTAGATTCTCTCCAGCATTCATGCCAACAAGTACCTGAATCCTTTGTGCTCAAAACCACTCTGTCTCTAACACCTCAGGTCTTCACTTTAACTACAAAAAAAATGGAGCAGTCAGGAGTCTCTCCCGTACCCTCAGACTGCAACCATAGGCTGCTCCAAACCAAGCCCTGCTAGTCCTCATCCTTCCTGAGGCCTTTGCAAACTCTGCTTGCTGAACCCCTTCCACTTCTCCATCTGCACCACCCAGTTCTCAGGCCACTCCAGAGCGCCAGCTGCCATGTTCACAGCACTCACTCTGACGTCACCAAGTCCCAGCATGGAACAGATGTCCTTAACCTTCAATAAGAGCTCAGAGGACAAGAGGTGAACTGACTTGCCTAAGCTTTTCCAACAAGTTCTAAGAGGAATAAGATACAGGTAGCTTCCTGATTGTCCTAACAAAGACTACAACTAAGCAGTGATTCTTACACTGGACTCCAGGAGTTATGAACTGTACAGACTAACATGTCAAACTAAACTATTTTTTTCTTAATATTTTCTAATACATAATGGAAAAGAACAAGATTATCACAAACTTCATTCCTGACCTTCTAAGGAGTCAGGTAGTGGTGCACACCTTTAATCCCAGCACTTAAGAGGCAGAGGCAGGTGGTCTCTGTGAGTTTGAGACCAGCCTGTCTACAGAGTGAGATCCAGGACAACTAAGGTGACACAGAGAAACCCTGCTGGCAAAAACTGAGCTACCTTACTCACAGTAGTACTGTGTTTTTTTTCTATTGCTGTGATAAAAACATCATGATCCAGTGGTGGCGCATACGTTTAATCCCAACACTTGGGAGGCAGAGGCAAGCAGATCTCTGTGAGTTCAAGGCCAGCCTAGGACTACAAAGTGATTTCCAGAACAGGTTCCAAAGCTATACTGAGAAACCCTGTCTCAAGCCGGATAGTGGTGGCACACATCTTTAATCCCAGCACTCGGGAGGCAGAGGCAGGCGGATCTCTGTGAGTTTGAGGCCAGCCTGGTCTACAAGGACAGGACAGGCTCTAAAGCCACAGAGAAACCCTGTCTCGAAAAACCAAAAAAAAAAAGAGAGAGAAAGAAAAGAAACCCTGTCTCAAGAAATAAAAAACAAAAAGATCAAAAAAAAAAAGCAACTTTATTTGGGTTTATTTGGCTTAGAGGTTACAGTCCATCACCAGTTCAAAGCAGGAACTCGGAGCAGAAACTAAAACAGAGACCGGAGCAAGTCAGACGCCTACTGACTGGCTCAGCCTGCTTTCCTATACACCCCAGAACCACCTGATCAGGGATGGCACTGCCCACATGAATATTAATCAAAACATGCCCTGCAGACTTCCTCAATTGAAATTACCTCCTTCTAGAGAACTTGGTTTGTATTAAGTTGACAAGATAAATAAATTAAATAAATAAATAAATAACAGTCCACGCCTCAAAGTATCATCAGGAAGATGTCAAGTTCCACAAAAACACATCCGAACTTTCTCTGCCTGCATTCACAGAGACCCTTGGAAAGAGAAAGTCACGGGAAGGAATTTTTGGATCTGAATCAGGAACACAAAAGCAAGCAGATGAGTAGAAATGCCATAATGCTGTGTGGGTACTAAGCTACTCTATCTGACTGGTATTTACTATCAGTCCCTCAGCAATAGTGAACCCACCTTACAAGCCTCTTGCCAAAGACTTTCTGTAAATTAAAAAATAAATAGATAAATAGATAAATGAATAAGCAGATCCTTGAGACTCACTATGATCTACCCAATAAAAATATTCAAAAACATATACTTTTTTTTAACAGTTTGACAAGGTTTCTCTGTGTATCCCTGGCTGTCCTGGAACTCACTCTGTAGACCAGGCTGGCCTCAAACTCAGAGATCCGCCTGCTTCTGCCTCCGAAGTGCTGGGATTAAAGGTGTGCACCACCACACCTGGTTAAGAATATATGCTTTGAAAAAAATAACGACAGCGCTGGACAGCTCTTAAGACTGTTCCAGCCAGACGGTTGTGGCACGTGTCTGTAGTCCCAGCACTTGGTAGGCAGAGGCAGGTGGATCTCCATAAGTTCGAGGCCAGCCTGGTCTACAGAGCTAGTTTAAGGACAGCCAGGACTACACAGACAAACCCTGTCTAGCAAAAACAAAAAACAAAAGACTCTTGCCTTCAGTGAAACCCAATGTCCTTCACTGTGACTGTTCCCCAGCTATCCTCTACTTTGGGCTCCTCTCCTTCAGACCTCACCAGTCCCTCCAAGATCCAGTTCCTCAATTCTAACAGCTTATAGGTCAGAACTTGTCTGCAATCTCAAATTCGATTTGTCAAAAAAAAAAAAAAAAAACCCTAACCCCCGCCCCCAAATCCAAGTGACAGTACAGTTAAGGAATGTCACTGTGAGTCACCCAGATTTGGAACCTTGTAATGTTTGATCCATTCTTCCCCTTCCTCCAAGAGAATGGCCAACACATTGTAATCCATCTTTAAGAAGTAGCCGTCTTATAAAGTTACAGGGTAAATAAATGCACTACCTCTGTCAGCTCGTTAGATAAACAAGAACCAACCCCTCAAATTGTGTTAAAGTTAAAATAAGATGTACTACACCAGAAAGCCAAACACCAGCTACAGGGATATACTCTTCTCTCCTCCAAACCTTTCTACAACCAAAACAGAAGTTTCCACCCTACTACAGAATGGTTAAATGACCAAGCAGCAAGATTGAAGTCATGAGCTGCAGCTAGGAGACAATAGCTGAGCAAAGTTCTTGTCCCATCGTTTAAGCTGAACTGATACATCGAATTCAGACAGACTCTGAAGATCAAGTGGCAAGACTTCATTATAAAGTAATGGACGGTTGTATTTCAGCTACCTCTCACTCTCCAGTTACTCAAACAGCACTTGGGCCTCTGATGAGGATGCATTACTGTGGTTCCACTCTGAAACCGAGCCTCAGTAGCAAACCATCCCATCCACCTATCTTCTACCACTATGTTGACAGTTACTAAGGATATCCTAAGCTTTGGTTTCTTTCACGGAGGAACTGATAATCCCACAGTCTGGAGTCAGACACTCAGAAGGAAACACAAAGACCAGATTCTAACAGGCAAACTTGATGCTCCCCTCAAAACTTTTTTTTTTTTTTTTTAATTTGGTTTTGGTTTCTTGAGACAGGGTTTCTCAGTGTAACAGCCCTGGTTGTCCTGGAATTCACTTTGTAGACCAGGTTGACCTCAAACTCACAGAAATCTGCCTGCCTCTGCCTTCGGAGTGTTGAGACTAAAGGTGTGCCAAACCACACACCCGCAATACTTTTAATCTCACCAAAAATCTAACCTTTCTGACAAAACTTTCTCAACTTCATAACTATCATCTCTATGACTTCCTTCCAAACAGCTCCACACACACACACACACACACACGCACGCACGCACACGCACACACACGCACGCACGCACGCACACACACACAGAACCAGCAGTTTTCTCTGTTGCCTTCTGTGCTTTGTTTTCTGAACCGTGTCAGGAGTAGACAGACCATTATTTAAAGACCCACATCATCAGAGCCTATATTACAGCTGGGTGTTAAACATACTCACTACATATGTGTTTATGACTACACTCAACAATCCCAGAGCTGGAGAGTCAGAGGAAGGAGGAACGTAAGTTCAAAGACACCCTGGTCTACCGGGCAAGTTCCAAGCTAACCAGTGCTTCACAGCAAAACCCTGTCTCAAAACAAAACGACTTTAAACAGGAGTCCAGACAACTTAAGTCAGTAATTAGTAACGCTTCAAAAACAATCAGTTTAACCTGGGACGTACAGATTTAAATCCAAATGTAAATTTCATGATTATTTTGAGTGTACTCGAGTTAGGTCACTGGCAAGCGGCCACACCCACCCGTCATTCTTGTCACCTCCTGAGCCCGGCAGTTCCAAAATATTCAAGTTTCTGCCGCTGTGAAAGTCCTTCCCCACCCTGCACGGTTTGAATACAACCTAGCAAAACCCTCTGCACCATTCTGGGGATGCCCACAGGATGCTCGGACGCCCTCAAAAGCAGGCTGGCAGCTTCCAACACCTAAGAATGTCCCGCACAGACCCAGGCTGCTCCCAAAGCGGCACGCATCCCTGACAACGGCTTCGCGCCTCAGATAACGCCTGGCCATTTACACAAAATCACCTTTGGCAGCCCAGGAAGAAGCGCAAAATCTGAAGGGTTGGGATGAGGAGTAAGCGCTGGTCAGGGGCGTAGGACGCGAGCCAGGAGCCGGTCTGGCGCCGGGACGTAGAAGTGGAATAACGCCGTGCAGGACCCCAGTGGCCCGTGGTTCCCCACCTCACCTGCAACACCAGGGCCTGCGCGGCCCCAGGAGGGAAGCCCATGCGGTCCGAAGGGTGGCGCAGCAGGCGGTAGAAGTCAGTCTTGCGGTAGAGAAAGCCGAAGAGCACGCGCAGAAAGTCCTGAACATTGCCCACGTGCTGCAGGATGCCCAGCAGGGCCTGGTCATAAAGCTCAGCAGCCCCGGGCTCCATGGCTCCGCTGCCCGAGGGACGCGAACTCAGTGGGCACCGCCTCACACTGACCGATTGGCTACTTCCGGCGTGCGTGCCTAACGGCTCCCCCCCGACAACGAGGACGCGGAACTTCCGGTCCGCGTTTATTACTACTGACAGTAACCGACTGTCCTCCTTGCTCCCCTGGTGGATGCCCTACGCCGCGATATCTGCCTAAAGGAGACTGCTATGTACTCCAGTATGGTTTCTACACGTAAAAACGGCCATAGTTGCGGTGCAGAGAGCGCTTACCAGCCATATTTGAAGAGGGCGGAAGTATTGGCTGACGGCAACGTGACGCGTTCACGGGAGGTGTCACGTGGTCTGGGAGCCTTTCTGGTTTAAATTCCTCCCTTAGGTAGCTAGAGGGCCTACTTTTTGGATCCGCCTGCCTCTGCCTCCCGAGTGCTGGGATTAAAGGTGTGCGCCACCACGGCCCGGTTAGAGGGCTTTCTTAAAGCCAGGGCAACCACGTTTTGCTTGTGAGCCAGAGAAAAGAAAAGGAATGTTACAGGGTTGTATAAAATTCATATTAATAACAGAGCAATGAGTGAGACTCAGAAAGTTGCACCAGAAGAAATTCCAGGTGACTTGAAAGGAGAAGTGTGAAAAGCTCAAAGAAGGATAAAGAAGTATAGCGTATGTGCATGTATAGTATGTGTATGTGCATGTATACGTGTCATTCTCAGTAAGTGCTTGTCAAAGTAGTATAAACCAGTATAAATAAAGCTGGTTCATGCCTCCAAATTATAGGCCAACCTGGCTACAAAGTAAAACCCTGTCTCAATCAATCAAATAAATAAAAGGCTAGTGACATATGTTAGGTCTCAAACCCCAGACAAATGGCTCAGGTGCCTATTAACATAACATATCAAAGCAGACTCCTCCGGCCACCAGTCTCCCTCAGTACCTACCTGTTACAGGGTCCACCTGGCTGCCCTACCCTGCCCTACCCTAACCCTCTGGGCTTTCCCTTCCCCCTGCTTCTCTGATTCCTTAATAATTCTGCCATCTCAGGTACAAGGTCCTTTTGCCCCCTTTGACCTCTTGACTCCAGGTTACTCTTCTCTTCCTCTCCCCTCTCTTCACATGGTTCTGTTCAGTCGGCCAGTCATGTCCACTTGTGAATATTTGTGCACTGTGTGAAGATATATTGCTGAGATCTGGTTTAAAAAAGAGCTGAGCAGCCAAGAGCTAGACAGGAAGTATAGGCGGGACTTCCAGGCAGAAACAGAAAGTGAAAGAAGGTAATTGAGGTGCAGGGGAGATGTCAACAGACATGGAGGGGGTCAGATATGCAGAATGAAAGAAAAGTAAAAAGCCACATGGTGAAATGTAGATTAATAAAAGCAAGTTAAATTATAAGAGCTAGTGGGACAAGCCTAAGCTAAGGTCAAGTTTCATAATTAATAAGTGTCTGTCATTTGTGAGCTGGCAGCCCAGAGAAAAATCTGACTACATCCACTCTGATCTCTCTCAGATGCCTCTGCCTCTTGCTATCCTCTGTATATCTAAAATAAACCTTCTCCTCCAGTATACCTAGGACTAGTCATGTCCCTTTTATTTTTTTTTTCATTCTGTAGCTAAATTGGTAGAGTGTGTGACCATTGTGCAGGAGGCCCTGCGATGCAGAAACTGTGTAGTGACCCACACCTCTAAACCCAGCACTAGGAAGGTGGAGAGAAACAGAAACCTGCAAGGATCCCGGCGGGAACGGCTCCGAAGGATGGAGAGCAGTGAGAAGGAAGCAGCGCGCCAGAATTTTTTTTTTTTTTTTTGGTTTTTCGAGACAGGGTTTCTCTGTGGCTTTGGAGCCTGCGCTGGAACTAGCTCTTGTAGACCAGGGCTGGGCTCGAACTCACAAAGATCCGCCTGCCTCTGCCTCCCGAGTGCTGGGATTAAAGGCATGCGCCACCACCGCCCGGCCGCGCCAGAGCTTTTAACGGAGGGAACCGACCAGAAAGGAGAACCTGGACGACCGCAAACACGCCTCCTCCGATCTGTCACCTGCAGCCCCGACCAGGGGTCACCTCCCGGCGTCGACCCCGCCATCTTCCCAGCCACTGTGAATAATTCTTTCATATCTACAGTATCCCCAGGAAGAGAACAGCTTAGAGAATCACATCTGTCACATCAGCGTTTGTATGTAGAGGCAGGAGGATTAGAAACCGAATGTCAACCATAGCTGCATAGAGAGTTCTGAACCTGGGCCACGAGACATAGGAGACAAAGTAGGAGGGAAGGTTACCTATGAATGCATTTGCATGAACTACCCGTTCAAAAAGTAAATAAGATTATTTAAAAATCAACAAAACGAGGTCCTAAAGCTGATAGAAGAATACACAAGTAGTGGAGTGAGTGGCTAACTGTGCCACCGAGCAGCCTTTCTGGCTAAAGGAGGTGGGGAGGTGACTCAGTTCCTGAAGTGCTTGGTGCACACACATGAGGCCTGCCTTCTGTTGACGAGCAACCGTGAGAAAAGCCTTGGGTGACAATGTGTGCTTACAAGCCCTGTGCTCCAGAAGCAGAGAAGGGGATCTGTAGGGCATGCTGGCCACGCATTCTAACCAAATCCAGCAAAAAGAGAAAAGAGAAACCTAAGATCGAGGAGGAAGCCAAACATAATTTAACAGTGCAGCAAACATGCTACCATTTATTTGTCCAACTCATTTGAAAACTATGATCCTACGCAACCTCTAAAGAAATGTGCATTGCCTTGCTCATAACTGCTAAAAAATAGAAGAAGCCAAGAGGCAGTTAGTGGGGAAATGGTTCATGAAATGAAAACCATTAAGCAATAAGAAGTAATTGCTATCAAGCAACGACTAAAGGAGCTTATCTTTTTATTACTAACTGGTGGGGGGGTATAAGTATGCATGCTGAGTACATACATGTGCAGGGTGTTGTGCCCGTGTGTCTACATGTGGAATCCAGAGGTCAACACCATGTGTCTTTCTCAATCACTCTCCACTATCACACATCCCCCCACTTTCTTTTTTTTTTTTTTTTTTTTGGTTTTTCGAGACAGGGTTTCTCTGTGTCTTTGGAGCCTGTCCTGGAACTAGCTCTTGTAGGCCAGGCTGGTCTCGAACTCACAGAGATCCGCCTGCCTCTGCCTCCCGAGTGCTGGGATTAAAGGCGTGCGCCACCGCCGCCCGGCGCCCCCCACTTTCTTTAGGACTTAGTTTTTTGTTTTGTTTTGTTTTATTTTGGTTTGTATCACTGAAGGTTCCTGTTTTAATGTGGACAAATCTTTTACTTTGTGGCTTCTGGGTCTATATGCTTGGGGATCTGTCCCTCCCGAGATTATAGGTGCCCACTATGTTCTTTTCTACAGTTTTATGGATTTTACATGGATATAATGTGTTTGGATCCAATCTACCCCATATTCTCTTCCCTTCCAGAACAGACTCAGCATCCGAAGATAACTTTTCCCTCCAACTTGGTGTGCAGATATTCTCTTTCCCCTCACCGTCTTTCTTTCTCTTCAGTTTTACAACCACTGAATCCATTCAGTGCTGCCAATATGTGAGTGTGGGACCATCTGCTGAACATGGGTAAGTTCTCAGGGCCTGCATTCCTGGAGAAAAGTGACTATTTATTATGTAGCCATCAGTTGGCAGTAGTGCCACAGATATGGTGACACTTTGTGAGCCCCTCCTTCATTCTTGCTAAGACTTTGGTTGGCTTGAGCCTATGCCGGTCTGTTGTGTGCGTGCAGTCCCAGCCCCTGTGAGTTCACGGGTGCAATGGCCCTATCCAATGGCAACTACTAACTACGGCGGCCCACTCCCTCCTGCTCTCACAGTCTTCCTGCCCCTCTTCCACAGTGATCTCTGAGTCTTGTAGGGAGGGGCGGTGATAGAGATGCCCCATGTAGAGTTGAACGCTCCACAATCTCTTATTCTTTGCCTGTTGACCATTTGTAGGTGGCTGTAATAGTCACCACCTACTTCAAAAAGAAGTTTCTCTGGTGAAAGTTGAGAGATGGGCTGATCTATGAGTATAAAGATAAGAACTTGGAGAGAAGTCTGTTACTATGTCCATTTAGCAGAATACCTAATACTAGGTTCTCCCCTATGTCCTATGGCCTAGTTGGTCACAAATTTTTAGCCCAGTTAATGGTACCAAGAATGTGTTTTATCTCGCAGAGTTGACTTTAAGTCCAATCAGAAAGTATTTTGGGTTTTTTTTTTGGTGGGGGGGCACTGGAGAAATGGCTCAGCAGTTAAGAGTATTGCTGCTCCTTGCAGAGAAACCCACATGGTGGTTCACAACAGTCTGTAACTCAAGTTCCAAGACATCTGACACCCTTTTCTGTCCCACTTGAATCTTGAATGCACCCTGGGCTTCTGCAGCAGGTTCTCCGATTGTGCCTGCTTCACAGGCCACTCCAGGTTAAGGGAAAGCCCATGTCACAACCCTAAGCCTCACAGTGAGGGACAGTACTCCCACCCATCACCGGCTCTCATAAGGCAAGTGAACATGTTACAAGGCTGTTTTATTGAAAATAGAGAGGAAAAATATAACAAAACATCATATTTCTATAAACCACTCCCTGATACATATATTGTTGTGTCATGTGCAGAAGTTACCCCTAACCCAGAGGCAGCCAGAGCAGGACATGTGATGAAAACACCATTTCTGTTCAGCAAATATTTATTAAGCAGTCTCTGCTTCACAAAGAAGATTTTTTTTTAATGTCTATGAGTGCTCTATTGCATGTATGGCTTTGTGCCAGAAGAGGGCATCAGGTCATACTATAGATGGTTGTGAGCCAACATGTGGTTGCTGGGAATTGAACTCAGGACCTCTAGAAGAACAGCCAGTGCTCTTAACCACTGAGCCATCTCTCCAGGCCAGAACAAAGTGTGTCCTCTTTCTCTGCCAAAACCAATGTGCCAGGATCAGGTTCGGCAGCTTGAAGCCAATGGGCCTGTGCTCCAGGCGTAAGTCCAGGCTGGAAAACCTCCCCATCCCTGAAGCTCTCAGCCTTCAGACAGACACACAGGTTCAATAGCTGCGGAAGCTAGAGACCAAACTGCATGTCATATTCCACATGAGGTCAGCCACTACAGGGTGCTGTGAGACCCTCCTCCTCGGGCCAGAAAGAACCATGGGTGCCCTTTGCTGTTCCTGCTCTCCTAGTGTCACAGCCCCAGGTGGGGTTACTCTCTGTTCTCAGGATGTGGATGTTAAAATATTTGCTGTCGTGGAACGGAGATTTGTCTTTTAATGTTCACAAGGGTGCCGGTAAACGAAGGCATCCGCCGTTACTGGGAGTGTAAGGTCGGAGCTCTCTCTCACTGCGCAGTGCTGAGGACTGGACTCCTGTACAAGAGGCTAGCACACGGCTGCTCTATATCCACTCAGCTACAGCCCCATCCTAGAATGGGGATTCTTTTTTTTTTTTTTTTTTTTTGGTTTTTTTCGAGACAGGGTTTCTCTGTGGCTTTGGAGCCTGTCCTGGAACTAGCTCTTGTAGACCAGGCTGGCCTTGAACTCACAGAGATCCACCTGCCTCTGCCTCCCCAAGTGCTGGGATTAAAGGCATGCGCCACCACCGCCTGGCTAGAATGGGGATTTTTAAATTTTGAATTATATTTTATTTACCCTGTGGGGGTGGAGGTGCCACTGCATGACATTCAGAGGAGCACTTGAGAGGGTTGGTTCTCTCCTTCCACATGTGAGTTCCAGGGATCAAACTCAGATCATCAAGCTTCATGGTAATCACCTTTAATCACTGAGCCATCTCACTGGCCCTGGAGATTTCTTTTAGATTTATTTGCTTGTTTTGTGTGTATAAGTATCCTGTCTGCCCATACATATGTGCACCATTGCATGTCTGGTGCCTGTGAAGGTCAAATCCCCTGGAATTGAGTTACAGATGGTTGTGAACCACTGTGTGGGTGATGGGACTGAACCTAGGTCCTCTGTAAGAGCAGCAGAGATAGTTCTGATAAGGGAGGGGAAACTGGGTGAGAAATACATACCCTGACTGAGCCTGAGACAGTCATGTCCTCAGCAGCCCCAGGACCCTGGGCCAGAAGGAGGAAGCAATCTCATACTGACCAAAGCCTCGGGAACCTGGTATGAAAGCAAGGGGCCACGGCCAGTGCTGATGGCTGCCTCATACTCAGAATGCCAGTCATTTTTCTAGAACAACCTCTCCCAGGCCTTGAGGACATCCAGAGGGAAGAGCCTGGATGACCTCCTACTCCATTAAAACTTCTGGCCATTTTTGGGCAAAGAGCTGCCAGCAGCACTAGCTCCAGGGGTAGAGTCTTCAAAGCCGTGGTTAACATAGTCTTTGTCAGGGGTGTGGTATTTTGGTCTAGAAGGCTCTGGGGCCGTTGCTGCCTCTGTGGCTAGTTTTTCCTCCAGTAACAGATCCGGGTTAACATCAGGTCCTGCGGAAGACAAAAGAACATAGACCTATGGTCAGAGAGTCATGCAGATGGCACAAAGATGGCACAGGTATCACCGCCAGGAATGCAAATCTAGGACGTGAGAGCTAGGCTCCGACTTCATCTGCACCTCCCGCCTCACCCTAACAATAGCCATTTCAGCTGGCATTTCCACCACCCTCACCAGTCCACCTCAGCAGGCATGCTCTCTCAGGGGGTCCCTGACACCCAGTCTCTCTCTCCCTTTCTCCTGGGGACAATCTGGTACTGACACCACAGGCAACCCTCCTCTGAAAAGCACTGTTCCTTACTCTGTAACACAAACCATGACACAGGGCAACCAAGGACTCAGGCTCTGTACTTACCATGTGCCTTTCTGGGACTCTGCCTACATAGCCCTGGCTTCAGGGTACTCCTGACTACAGCTACAGCACTGCAGGTGATAGGCTTGCAAGGTCCTTAGCACTTCCCAGCCCCTATCGGTCTAGAAACTTCCAGCCCATGGCTGGAACATCTCTCAGGACTGGTCCATACTGTCCCTAACACACGCATTCTCCTCCCCAAAGAGACCCTATAAATAACTGTAGTGTCAAAAATAAAAAATAAAATAAACTGACTTTGTGGCAAGCATTGACAACTGGTATCAATAATCAACATTCCCAGGTTTTCTCTAGGAAGATATTGGATGACAAGGGCTGGAGAGATGGCTCAGAGGTTAAGAACACTGCCTGATTTTCCAGAGGTCCTGAGTTCAATTACCAGCAACCACATGGTGGCTCACAACCATCTATATTGAGATCTGGTGCTCTGCAGGCGTACATGCAGACCAAACACTATATACAAAATAAATTAAAAATTAAAAAAAAAAATTCACCCTTAAGGTCAGTCACTGCAGTGCTGGCCCATGGCAGTATAGTCAGAAATAATCTAATCACCAGTAGTTGCAAGCTACCTAAATTAACAGTGGAGGAAGTGAGACGGATGAGGAGACACATTTCTCCCTGGGGTACTTGGGAGTTAAGCACTGTGAAGCACCATCTAAAATCATTATGCATTCTAATAAGTTCTTTAGATTATATTGTAAGCACTCCTTTTGATGTTCACGTCCCTGAAAAAAAAAAAAAAAAGCAAAGATGTTGCAGGTTTGGGCACTTTGCCTTCCAAAACAGCAGCTGC